>LNAC01001070.1:200451-274114 GCA_002007465.1 Ailurus styani
AGGGCGCGGGGCGGGGGCGCCAGGTGGCGCGCGGGCGCTAAGCGGATGACACCGCTCGGATCCGCGCAGCTGGAGCGCTCCCGCCGGCCGCCAGCAGAGACCAATTAGTGCGCGCCGACGTGAGGGGACCGGCTCCTGCCGCGGGCGGGGCCGGCAGGGGTGGCGGCGAACTCTTCTCCCCAGCACGCCCCCCTCGCCCAGGTCTGGGGAGCAGGCGCCGAGGGGTCCCCAGCGCCGCAGCGGGGAGGAGCGGGGGGGGGCAGGTGTCTTCCCCTGGATCCCTGAGTAGGGCGTTGGAAAATTGGGGCTTCTCAGCGCTCCGCTGGAGGTTTCCCTTTTTATGAACTTCCACTGTGACTTTGAGGGAGTTTGGCACTCTGTAAGCCTGAGCATTCCAGGCTGAAAAAGGGCTGCAGGCAGGAAACAGACCAGCCCGGGACTAGAGGGGTCCCTCGCTAGAGGAAGAACGCGCAGCAGAAGCGGGTAGATTGGAGGGGGGAGGGCGGGCGGAGTGGGCGATGCCCTCCAGGGCAAACAGGTTCCACGGCTAGTGCCTCAGGAAGCGTGGGGTGGAGGTGAGATCGAAAGACAAAGAGGAGGGTTAGGAGAGGAGCAGAGGGGGAGGGGTCATCAGGCGCACCTCACTGGGATCCCAACTCTTTCCTGTCCTAACCCCCAGGGGCTGGATCGCCAGTGTGGTCCCTAGAGGGGGTCCACATATGTGGTGGGCAACAGGGAGGGTGTTCAAGTCACAACTAAGGTGAGAAGCGGAAGTTACCAGGTAGCACACTGGCCTCACTCCCTATCCCCTTGTCCTCTGGGTGCCAAGGGAGAAGTAGCAGACCCACTCAAGCCTTGTAAGGAAGGAACCGCCTGAAGGCAGAATCAAGCCCCTCCCTGGGACAGACTTGCCAACAGAGCTGGCCAGCACAGGAGGGACTGCCCCAAGAGGGGTGAGCTCCCCATCCCAGAGGACATTTAGTCAAAGCGAGGTGCTGCTATGGGGGCCCTGGATGCTGAAAAGTAGGAGAAGCAGGTAAGCTCAGGAACCTTCTTGGTTGTTGGTAGCTTTTCCTGGGCTGGGCACTCATTCTCCTGCTCTGATAGTGCAGTTTGGTTGGAGAAGCAGCCTGGTCCCTTCTATTCAGAGGGGGCACAGGGAGGCCACTTTAGGCCCAAGCTCGGTCACTTCCCAGGATAGTCTTGGAGGGGCGTGTCAACAGAGAGAGGAGACCCCTTTGGGTGCTTCCTGGAGAGGCCTCCGTGGCTGGGATTTCAATATTCCTCCCCAGGGCCCTTCATCAGAGCGGAACATCCCCCATCCCCCTGAGTCAGCCCTCCGTGATCTACTCTTGGCAAGAGTCAGGGATTTAGGACAAGGAGATGAATCAGTAGTCCCAGATTATTGGGCAATTTTTAGGCCCAGTTAACCAGAACCTTTCTTCTTGAACCTCCATGGGTTTGGCCTTTGGGCTGGAAAATGCACTGCATTTTTTTTTTTTAAGGTTGATTGATTGATTGATTGATTTAAGAGAGAGCACGCAGGCATGAGCGAGCTGGGGGAGAAGAAGAGAGAGAGGGAGAGGAACAGACTCCCCACTGAGTGTGGAGCTACTACTTGTGGCTCCATCTCAGGACCCTGAGATCAGAACCCTGAGATCAGGACCCTGAGATCATGACCTGAGCTTAAACCAAGAGTCAGATGCTTAACCAACTGAGCCACCCAGGTGACCCTGGAAAATGCACTTTAAATTGCACACACATTTCTGCATCTTTTGGTCACAAAATGCTAGGACAAGGCCAAGGCAAGCTTCCACAAGTCTGCACAGAGATGAGGAGACTGGGGCTTTCTGTCGATGACTCAGTGGGCTGGAGGTAGATTAAGTGTGTCCTGGGGCCAACATCTTGCCAGTGTGCTGAGCAAAGCAGCTTTCCCTGTGCCCTTCTGCCTCCTTGCTCATCACTTGTTTCTGGTGCCTTGACTTCTCTGGCCTCAGTTCACTCAGTCAACAGACTTGCACTGAAGAGGGACAGTGGAGGCGTACCCCCACATGCCATGTGTATGTGTGTATGTGTGTGTGTGTGAGCGTGTTGTCATCCATATTATCTCATGTAACCAGTATGACCTCTTTTGATGTGATTATTCCTGCTTTAGAAAGGAAGAAGTAAAGCACAGAGAGGGTAAGTCACTTGCCAGCTTCACACTGCTGGTGAGGGACAGAGCATAGAGTCACATCCAATTTGGGCTGGCTCCAAAAAGAGCTGAAACTTTCTGTGGCAGAGGGAGATGACCGTGAAGCTACTGAAGCTTCAGCTCCTGGGCCCCTGGCTCACATGTCTCTTCCATAGTCTTAATTTTGTATTTGTAGTTTACATCTATTGTTTTCCTTAAAGAGCCATCCCCCCCCTTCAACTGTATAGGCTCAGATCTGCTAGAATAACTAGCCGTCCTGGTTTGCCTGGGACTGAGGGGGTCTGCAGGGATGTGGGACATTCAGGACTCCAGTTAGGAAGGTCTGGGGTCAGCTGGTCCAAGCTGGTCTCTGTAGCTCTATCCCTGTCCACAGATGGAGGCATGAGAGTCTCTGTGGACGACTCAGCGTGTCACAGCCGGGAAGGGCTCACCTGCTGTGAGACACAGGGCTTGGCCCCCACCTGCAGATCCTGGGCAGCCTTGAACACACGTCACCTTGTCCTCCACGTGTCTATCACCCCAGCAGGGTGACGAGCTCCCTCTCTTCAGGGCCTCCTAGCCATGGCACCAGATCAGTTTTACCTGTCGGTCAGGTCCTGACAGCATTTCCTCAGGTAGGTTTACAATAGCTGGTCCAGCTGTCAGCAAGTGGGAATTCAAGTGTTAGCTGCCCGCCTGGTCACACGAGTGTGTTCTTCCTCTGCCTGCCAACACACCAACCCAGGCTCTTACAGCCTCTTTGCCCTGTCTGATCTCCCTGAATATGCTACCCCACGGAGCCTTGCTCGCTCATGCACACACTCAGACAGCTGCCCCATGTGTCCCAGCCCAGGTGAGGTCCCGACAACGGTCCTCTGTGGCTGTGGGCCAAGGTGTACCCACCTGGCTGGAAGTTGGGAATACTTTGCCATAGCAGTGGGCTCCGGGGTTATTAACTGAGTGTCCTGGGAGCCCAGGACACCATCCACTCTGAAATGTGGTCTTCCCTGTCCCCTTGTTCTGTCCAGGCCAGGTGTAGGGTGGCTATCTCTGTTTCCTCTAGCATGTAGATGGGATTCCTCCCCTATCTGTCTAAGGGGCTGCCTGTCCCCATAACTGAGGTACTAGGCAGGAGTCTAGGGCTGCCACCTGCTCCCCAGTACCCATCTAGTCGGTACTAGTACCCACTGGTTCAGACTCCTGTGTTGTGATGCTAGCTCTTGGTCACTGACACACAGGTGGGCAGAAGCTCCATCCTGATGTCACCCATTTTCACCCCACACTACTCTCCTTTGCCACCCAGCCTGCCTCCTGGGTAAGTCAAGGTAGGGGACACAGCAAAGAATGTCTTCTCCTCCAGAAGGGTTTTTTTCTCTGGACTCTTCTGCCCCCACATGGAATTGGTCCCTACTTGGGATGTTGACAGGGTCTTGAAAAGACTTTAGTGCTGTAATCTGTCTGCTTTGTTATCTCCTGCCGCGTGCTGTGATCCATTTAGGGCAGAGACCATGTCATGAGTAGGTTTCTTCAGTATCTGCACAGGGCTTGTCACATAGTAGGTCCTCAGTGGGTAGTTGGCGACCAGATGAAGGAGTGACTGAATAAACGAATGCATGAAGAGGCCCCTGATGACGTCATAGGTCTTTCTTCCTGATCCTCTGCATGCCTTTGACATGCTCCTTCCCAAGCCACCTGTCCTTAAGTGGATAGACTGGAGTAGCCACGGAGCATCCACTGAAACACATCCTGAGCCAGACAGGAGACTAGGTGTGAAGAGGCTGAGTGACAGGCAGCAGGGAGTGGTGGAGACTGAAGCTCAGGGATACGTACTCACATCCTCAGTGTCTCTAAACACTGAGTTGATGGGGCACCTGGGTGGCTCAGTTGGTTAAGCATCTGCCTTTGGCTCAGGTCATGATCCCAGAGCCTGTGTCTGGCTCCTTGTTCAGGGGGGAGCCTGCTTCTTCCTCTCCTTCTGTCACTCCCTCTGCTGCTCCCCCTGCTATGTGCTCTCTCGCACTTGCTCTCTCTCAAATAAATAAATAAAATCTTTTAAAAATAATAATAAATAAACATTGTGTTGAACAAGCAAAATGGCTGCCTTTTGATATGGAAAAGAACCTATTTTTCTGTTCTCCTCTCTTGTAAATTGACACCTCCCACCTTCTGGTTCACACTTTGCAAATCCTGAGGGGGAGTGAGGTTTGACGGATTAAACAACAGATGAACCAAAGATCCTTTTCAGAGACCGAGCTGTTGATAACAGGTCTGCCGGTTGCCTCTGGGCCTGTGCACGCGGTGCGAAGCTGCTAGTAAACAGGTAAGGTCCGGCCACTGCTTGGGAACTAGAACTCTGGACATGTTCCTACCCTAGAAGTTTTATGAGGCTTCCGAGGCGGGGAAAATGGCTGTGGAGTCAGTGAGGGGAGTTACGTGGGGGGTCCCGTGTGACCAGTAGCCAGCCAGGGCCTGGCCTCTGCAGCGCTCCAGAAGGTGGTCTACCCTGCCCAGTTTGCCCAGAAGTCAGCTCGGGGCTGAGTCAGCAGAGTGGGTGGGGGCACAGGGCTGTAGAAGGCGTGTGGAGAGCCGGGCCCGAGGTGGGTCCAGGAGGACCCAGTCCTGAATGGTGGTGGGGCCGGGGAGAGAGCTGGATCCGTCTAGTTTGGTGGAAGCAGATCTCTGTGTGACCAGCACTCGGCTTCTGTTTCAGAGCCAGGCATTTCTCGTCTTGCTCTCCCCAGTAGCCCTGTGGGACGGGCAGTCTGCCTCAGTTTACAGGTGGGGAATCCGGGGCTCCAAGAGGTCACCTAACCTCCCCGATGTCACCCGGTAGGCACCTGACAGAACCCTCATCTGAACCCACATCTGTGAAGCCTGTGCTCTGTCACCTACGGCCCGGGTCCCCCCGCAGCCAGGGGTTGCCATGGGAACAGCACACTTTCCCTAGCGACACTAGTGCCAGCTGCCACTCTGTCTAGGTTCTTCAGGGAGTCAATTAAGGGCAAAATAAGAACTCAAGTTTTATAAATTCAAGTTACTTCTGGATGTTTGGAATCCTCATGGGATCCCCAGTAGTCTTGAATAACCTGATTCATCACACGTTCCCCGTAGACTCAATCTACCCTTCGAGGGAAAAGTTTTCCCACCAAATTTAAAAGCTTATGTTGCAACTTCTGGAGGTGACATCCCACACGGGAGAAAGTGAGAAGGAAAGGTTTTGGCCTTTGGCCAGCCTCCAGCTCTGCCTTGGGAGAGGGTCTCACACTTTCCCTCACTTCCCAGAGGAAGATGAGATGGGGGGGATAGGGGGGTGGGGACAGGCAGGAGCAGGGTCCTTAACTCCCTTTTGTGCCACCCACCTTTGGTCTGGGCTGCTCTGAGGGGCTGGTGTCCCTGGAAGGCCCCTGCCCTTCCTACCCGGGGCTAGTCTCCTGCAAACCAGGGGCTCAGAGTAGCAAACGCTGCATTCCTGCCCCACAGACAGCTTCCTCCTCTTCTCAGTGGCTGGCTGTGTCCTCCTTTTATTTGTGTACACTAAGTGACTGGTCTTTCCTGCCGACAAAGAAGCTGAGGCTCCTGGGTTGTGCTTTCTTGAGCATAAGGCTAGACTTGGTTCAGTGGCCGGACCCACAGCCTCTGAATTGTTCTTCCTGGTTGACTCCCAAGCACGTGTGTTTAGTTAGGTGTGAGTGTTTTCCTTCTCTGTGTGTTGCCCAGTGGGTGACAGCGAGGAGAGGGGAAGGAGTGGGGACAAGGATGTGGAATAGTCGGCTGTCCCCTGCTGGTAGATCGCGGTGCCCCTTGCCGAGGGTAGATGGAGGGAGTTCCTGGTGAGGGTCTGTCCCAGCACGGCAATGTTCCCCATGGGCCTGTCTCCACAGCCCATCCCGCTACCGCGTCTGTGAGGCTACTCCACGCTGCTCAGAACCCCTCTAAGTCCTCCCCTCCATGCTTTGCCCATGGCACTGCCTTCGTTCCAGCTCATTCCATCTCCTCCTAATGGCTCTTCCTACCTGCATTCCCCCCTGCTTGCAAATGCATCGGGCTCTTCATCATCCTCAGGATAAACTCTCAACATCTGATGACAGTCTGGGCACCCCAGACAGAATCCTCTGTTTTCCGCTTGTTCCCTGATCCTGCTGTCCAGTTGCTGTGACTTCTTCTCCTCACTCAAGTCTTCTGCCTGGCCTTTACTGCTCCCTTCTTTCCACCCCCACCCCTGCACACGCACACACGCACGCACACGTATACACATGCTTGTACTTGCACACACATATCCCTTCTCCAGCTGGAGCTCTTCCCTAATTCAACTCAAACGTCAGCTCATCTTTTCCCTCCCTCTCCTGTGCCCGTTCCTCTGTTTCTGCCTCATTGCTCACACCACAGTGCTCACACCCCAGTGCTTCTCAGCCCTCGAGGACCGCATTTGTTCATGTCTGAGCCTCAGAACATAGTGCTGTCTGACCATTGCCTACTCCAGGGATGCATGAGTGAGTGAATGAGCCAGCCCATGAATGCAGCCTCTGAAATGGAAGTGAAAGATTTGGCCGATGACAAGGTAAGGGCTCTGGCTGGCCCTGGGACCACTGTCCCCAGCCCCGTGCCTGAGAACTTCTGTCCACCAGCCTTGCTGCTGGTGGGCCTGGCACTCACACATACAGCAGTGGGGGGGGGGCGTAGGGAGGGGCTTCTCACCTTGCTGGGAGAATCAGATAAGAAGGAAGATTTACAAAGAGGTAAGCCTCTTAGACCTGGGCCATCTGTTCCCTCTGAGTCATAGCCCTGCAACCAGGGGCTCATAGTGGGCAGAAGTTCAGCCCTGGGGGAGGGCAGGGAAGGCAGGGACTTCCTGAAGTGAGCCCTTCTGTGTGCCAGGCCCTTTGTGGGTCCTTTACATCCATCTGTGTTGGGGAGCCTCATGCCAGCCCTCTGAATAGGTCCCAGACTCTCCATTTCACAGAAAAGGGAACTGACTTGCCCAGGTCATACAGAAAATCCTGGGCAGGACTGGGATTTGGGTCCTGGTGTGTTAGACCAAGACCTTTGCCATTGTTAGTAGTCCCCACTCCCCCTTCTCAGAGTTAGATTTTGCTGTGATGAAGAGGTGGCCTGCAGGAGCAGCTTCGGGGCGGGGGTCTGCTCTAGCAGAAAGCTGTGGTTCAGGCCCCATTGCTGACTTTCTCAAACTGGGATGTGCCATGCGTTTTGTGTATTGATTGATTGATTGATTGATTGTGTTCTTGAGTGTTCTTTCCAGCAGGCTCACATCAGGAAGTTAGTGAGGGCTTCCTTCAGGGGCCATCAGATGTGGGATGGTTAGAAGCTGTGTGTATCTCAGGACCACTGAGCCTCTGCAGACTTGGCCTCTGCTCTTGGGGCCTGTTACCTTGCACCCTAGCAGGCTCAGAAGTGTCTGGATTTGCAGCTGTGACACGTCACAGTGGAATCTTGACCATCAGCACTGTAGGGGCTAGGTGGGGACTCAGACCAGGTGGGCTGAACCTGAATAACTCTGAAAGTTGGTGGCACAATTGGGACTAGCATCAAGGATTCCAGAACTTTCTCAGGGCCCTTCCTGCCCAAGGTGAAGCCCTTCAACCTCCCAGCTCACTGCCATGAAGGTTGAAAAATGTAGTGAAACCCACGATGCCAGTGGACTGAAGGGACTTCCCTAGAGGTTTTTCTCTGTCTGAACTTTACATCTCTGAAACCAGCATGAACCCAGAGAAGCTAACTTAACTGTTCAAGGCCCCACAGCCAGACAGGCATTCCAGAGTTTTGACCTTTGTATTCATGTTGTGGTTTTCCGCAAATTCTGGTTCAGACTTCTTTTTTTTTCTTTCTTTCTTTCTTTCTTTTTTTTTTTTAAGAATTTATTTATTTATTTGACAGAGAGAGAGATCACAAGTAGACAGAGAGGCAGGCAGAGAGAGAGGCGGAAGCAGGCTCCCTGCTGAGCAGAAAGCCCAATGTGGGGCTCGATCCCAGGACCCTGGGATCATGACCTGAGCCAAAGGCAGAGGCTTAACACACTGAGCCACCCAGGCACCCCCAGACTTTTCTAAACGGCAGTATGAGTATGTCCAACATGGAGGGCGAGGAATGTGTCTTTAAGAGAAGAGGTTCATGGTTCATGGGCAGAAGCTTCCATGGGCCAAAGCTCTTGACATCTTTGCCATCAGCCCCAGCTTCAAGAGGAACATCCTGGGAGAACCCGAGACTTCTGGATGCCTCTGGCACTGGGCATGACGGTCTCAGCTGTGTGCAGCCTTGTCTGGGGAGCATTACACTTGCGGGAGAGCCCCAGGTACCACCCAAAGGTGGGACTCTGGCTTGAACTTACACAGCCTGCAGATCCTCACATGGCGCCCTGGGAAGGAGCAATGGTGCAGACAAGACAAGAGCCAGAGAGGCAGGCAGAGTGGGGGTGGAGAAAGGAGACAATACATGTAAGGTTCATTTCTAGGCACAAAGAGTTTTTAAAAATCAAGGCGAGAAGCTTATGTCCTTTCTAGAGACCCAGAGGGACCTTTCATGGCAAACATGACTGGTTCAGTTTATTTTAGTCCCATCAGGGAGAAATCTGATTTACTGGCAGAAAACGGAGAGAAGACGGCTTATGAGCTACTACCTCCATCGAGAGCACAGTCCACTCAAGCTGAGGAGTCTGGGAGGCCTGTTTCTGACGGCCACGGTCGGAGGGTCCGCCTACATGCCCTCGCAGGCCCTCGGACTCCTCGGGCCATCTGCTCCCCGAGAGCATGTTGCAGACAACGTGTGTCTCAAGGCTACGTTTGCATCCCTGACAGACCAGGCCCACTTATAGGAGGAATAATCCACAAGAAAAAAACCCTGCAGGCATCAAACTGTTCTTTATAGTTCAGTTTTGAACACCAGAAAAAAATTTCTGAAAACAAGCCAAATATTCTATGGTGGAGAAATAGTAAGTTAGTAAGGTTATCTTATGATGGGACATGGTTAGTGGTGATGAAACCCTGTGATTAGGAAGACTAGGTAGCAACACGAAAGGCAAACAGAAAATGCTCATGGTGTAATGTTCATTTTAACATGAAAAAAAATGAGATACAATAAAAAATAACATGAAAAATGAGATACAATCAAAATAAAACATGGTTGTATTGAGAAAAAAAAAACACAAAAGAAACACAAATGAATGAGGAGAGTTACTAAGTTGCTGTGATGAGATTATTCTTTTTTTCTCCTTCGGTTTCCAGATTGTTACTATGTGCAAGGTGGTGTGAGATCTGAGAACATAGACTCCAGAACAAAGAATCTGGAACTTTGGATTCAAAGCCCCAGCTTTACCACCTATTTACTAGCTGGGTGACTTTCAACCTGGGACTCAACCTCTCTATGCTTTGGCTCCTCATCTGTAAAAATGGGGGCAGTAATAGTATCTAACTTTTTTTTTTAAAGATTTTTATTATTTATTTATTTATTTGACAGAGAGAGAGAGAGAGAGAGATTACAAGTAGGCAGAGAGGCAGGCAGAGGGAGAGGGGGAAGCAGGCTCCCTGCTGAGCAGAGAGCCTGATGTGGGGCTCGATCCCAGGACCCTGAGATCATAACCCAAGCCGAAGGCAGAGGCTTAACCCCCTGAGCCACCCAGATGCCCCAATACTATCTAACTCTTGAGATTATCGTGAGTTAGCAGATGTAGATGCTATACAATAATTGCTGTATAACAGCTGTCTATAAAAATAAATTTATCATAATTTATTCATGGCCTCATATCTTAACCATAAATCAGTGCTAGTATTGGTGTGGTTTTCTTTTATTTTTTTCTTCCTATTTGAAAGTGCTTTCACCTTCCAAATGTGATTGTCACAGTAATATACAGTGCAAAATTCTCTTTTCCATTAATATCATGTTGTGAGCATTTTTTTGCCAGCATTTCTGATGGAGGACCATGATTTCCTGAACCCTGTTTCCACCTCCTGGCCACCTCCTCAGATCCCCAAGACTCTCTCCTCTGGCTCCTACAATAAATACAGTGGTTGACTTATTGCAAACATAGTTGCAATTCTCCACCCTGTTTTGGCGATGTGACTTTGTATCTTCTCTCACCAAGATAATGGAGTCTATTTCTCTGCTCCTTCAATCTAGGCTGCCCTTGTGGACGTGCTTTGGCCAATTGAATGCAGCGGAGATAAAGGTGGGCCAGTTTTGAGGCGTCAAGAGGCCTTGGGTGCCCTCACTCACATAGGTGGAACCCTGCAGCTTCTGTGAACAAGTTTGGGCTCGCCTGTTGGAGGACAAGAGGCCATGTGGAAGAGGGTCCGGGTGCCCGCCTGAGACGACCCCACATTTGCAGGTCATCGACCCCCAAACATGTAAGAGGGCCCAGCCAACATCAGCAGAATAGTGTATCCGAGCCCTGCAAGACTGAATGAGTCCAGCTAATAGCTGAAGAACTGCTCAGCTGACCTGTAGATTTGTGGAAAATAAGAAATACATGTTGCTTTGGGCTACTGAAGTTGGGAATGTTGTGTTTTTTGTTTTTTGTTTTTTTTAAATATTTTATTTATTTAAGAGAAAGAGAGAGATAGGGAGAGAGAACATAAGCAGGGGTGGGGGCAGAGAGAGAGGGAGAAGCAGGCTCCTCACTGAGCAGGGAGTCCGATGTGGGGCCCGATCCCAAGGCCCTGAGATCATGACCTGAGCTTGCCCCGGGAGTGTTTTGTTACGTAGCTATGGCTCATAAATATAATCCCAAGGAGCCAGTCTACTCCAATGAGAGCCTCTGATCGACTGAGGACGGGACAGGATGGACGGGGGACCCTCTTCACCTCCTCCCTTCCAGGGTCCATGGTACTGGCCCTGTGTCCACCCAGGTGTCACCCAAAGTCGGCAAAACCCTCAAGTCATGACACTGGTGGTCCTCAGTGGGTAATCTTTGTCTCTGCAGTTTGGGCCCCTTCCCAAAGACAAGGACAACCCCATAGTGGGGGGAGGGGATCTCTCTGGGCCCCTCCCACCCCGTCTCCCTATTGTGGGTCAAGTAATTTTGTTTGTCTTCAAAACAAGGAGGGTGGCATGGAGCTCTCGGGTCCTAGGCAGTCTGTGGGAGGGGCAGGTACACGCTCAGGCTCCAGGAGTCTTCCAAAAAGACTTCCCAGCGTCCCCCTGGAGCTTTCTCACCCACAACTTCAGGACACCTGCATGGAAAGTGACCTGACAGAGGCCCCAGGTGGGACCTAAACAGCTGTCATTCTGCCCCCTGCCTCAGCCTGATGCCCCTCAAGCTCTAATAGAGTTCATAAATTGAACACTCCATCCAAAAAAAAAAAAATGCTGCTATGACATGCTGCTAAACAGATTTATACACACTTTTCAAATATTTGGAAAAGCTTTTTTTTTTTTATCTAATTGGTAAGTGTGGTAAATTTGGCAAATTGGCCATTCATTCAGCCCATTGATTTTGGGTGTTGGCTTTGTGGAACTGACCCAGAGACCTGTGCCTGCCACTTTCTGTCGTATCCACGGAACTAGCCCCGCACTTGCGTATGAAGCAAGTCTTCGGAAAGACATTTGAGATTGAAGAGTCATCACGCTGGAGTCTGTGTGTCGTAGCTGGCGGTGTCAGCTTGGGGACATCCTGTAGGCACACTCAGTTATTTTCTCTTTGGACAGACAGGTGTACAGACACTCTTTTATGTCAGGGAACCAGAGTACAGAGGCCGAATCCCCCGAGCTGGGCTCCCCCAGCCCCTCTGCAGTTGATTAGACGGCATTGCGGAAGCCCCCAGGGTCAGGCCGGGAAAATGGCGGGTGGAGCCACCAAACCTGGCCTTAGGCTGTGGTTTTCAGTGTGGAAATCGCTGTCCTCCTTCTTGAGGTGCCCTGGCAGGGCTCTGACTTCCTCCACAGAAGTAGCAGGGTGTGTTTATGGGGTACTAGGTGCCAGGGTAACACCTGCCTTTATAGTCATAACCTCACTGACTTCTTACCAGAGCCTGGCATGGAAGATTCTAGTGTCATACGCTTTTAAAGGTGAGGAGACTGAGGCTTAGCAGAGCTGGGTGACCTGCTCCAGAGCACACATCCAGCAGGTACTGGAACTGGGATTCCAACCCAGAAGATGCTCTGCTTTGGGGAAATCTGAGGTCTTGGGCATGGGCATGTCTTCCGAAACTCACCACAGGAAACCTGCTCTCTGTGGAGGAGACAGTTGGTTGCACTGGATAGAGGTGGATAGATATGGGCTCCTGGCTCTGCCTTGGATTCTTTCTGAGCCTCAGTTTCCCAACCTGTAAAAAGGGGACAATGCTTCCCTGGGGGTGGTTCCAAGGAATTAAATGAGATTATATAATAAGCAACCAATAAAAAGGTTTGTTTTGCTCTTTTTGCTTGAAGTTGTTTCCAAATTTCTGCAATGGAATTTAAAAAATATGTATATATGTATGTATATACTAAAAGAAATCCAAAGTCAACATGGAAAAAGTTATGCACCTAGATTATTCTAAAGTTTTGAGTGACTAACAAAACAGCTGTCCTTGTACTGTGCACGGGACTTAACCTGGCTGTGTTTCCTAGGAACTGTGTGGTTGTGTGTGTGCATGCATGTGCGTGCACGTGTGTGTGTGTGTGTGTGTGTGTGCGTACGCTTGTGTGTGCACACATCCTTAACTTATTTTTATTGCCTGTGAGTGAGTCCATCCTGTGGAGGGGTTTGGGGATGAACTCACCCAGCAAGGAAGGACTCTACCTCTCTCTTCCCTAGGGTTTTGCCTTATTATTTCATAGAAATACTCCTCCTCCTCCTTCTCCACCACCACTGCCTGGGGCCTCAGCAGGGAGCAGAGTGGCAGTCCGTCAGTCTGTCAGTTCATCCGTGACTTACTGTCACGTCTCCTGGGCGGGTGCTTCGCACTTGGGTCCAGTGTGTGAGAACTGGTTATTTTTATCCTGCCGCAGCTGCATGTGATGGCAGTTTGGAAGGAGGGGCTGTCAGCTTCTCCAGAGAAGTGGCCTGATACCAAGCTATGCTGTCTCCCTCCCTCCCTCTCCTTCACACCCGAGCTCCCCCAGCACAGGATTCTCAGTAGTTGGCCGGGGAGCGGGGCGGGTAGGGTGGAGGCTCTGACTCCCATCCTGGGCTCCGTGGGCCATGGCCCTAGGGGAGCCAGCAGGGATGCGGCCTTCTCAGACCCCTGGGTGGGGCTTTAGGCTGCAGAGAGCAGGGGGTGGGGCAGCAGGAGCCTTGGATTAGTGTCAGGCCTGCTGGCTCAAGGCTCTGCGGCTTTCCCCTATGCTCTCTGCCAGCCCCAGGTCCTGGGGCCCTCCTACGGAAGGCCAGCGGAAGTCTAGTGGTGCAAATTTTGCCCCGGGGCCAGGCAACCACCATGTACCAGCAGACACCAAGCCTAGGCCTGTGCTGGGACCTGGGGGCCTGCAGCCCCCCTTGGGCCTGTCTCCTTCAGCATCTAGTATCCCCCACCCCCACCCCAGGCTTTGTGGGAGAGGGTAGTCTTGTTCCTCCAGACGTCACTCTGGCATGGACCCCAGCTCTGCACCTCCAGCCTGCACTCTGAGACTCTCTGAACCTGTGAGTCCCATCCCCCTACTGACCACCCTTCCTCATGTGCCAACTCACAAGACCAGCCCTGCCTTGGGTAGTAGCTTCTGTGGACACCTTCTGACTCACTGGCCTCTCTGTCTTCCATGGGCCCCTCTTGCCCATCTCAGGCCCCCATGCCTGCTGCTTTCCCCTGGCTGTACCCTTCCCTCCACATTCCTCCTTCTAGCTCCTTGCCTTTCTTCAGGTCTCAAATGTGGCATCCTCTGATGTTACCCGCCCAGGGTAGGGGTTGTTCCCAATACCATTTTCAAATTGCATTCTGTTCTTTCTCTTGACGGAAGGTATTTGGTTCAAAATGATCACTTCTTTGACTCTTTTTGGGAGGGAGGGGTTGTTTCCCCCCACTAGACCAGAAGTTCCATGAGGCCAAGGTCACATCTGCTGTGGCTCCTCCATGCTAGGCACAGCTGGGGGCTGATCCACATATATATTCCCTCCCATGTCCTCCCCAGAACCTCTTCTTAACCATCTGGACAGGGCATGGTGCTTACCTTTCTGGGTCGTCAGAGCAGGGCTAGGAACTCGGGAACAGCAGAGTCTGCGTTTCCAGGTCTTGCTGAGATGACTAGAATTTCTTCTCCCTGAGGATGGACACAGAGGGGCAGAGACCCTTCCTTAGCATGCCTGGGGACACCATGGGGTCGGATCTGTGAAGGAATGACTTAAATACGCCTCCGCTCACAAGGTGCAGGGGTCAGGAATATTTATTCAAGGAAACTCAGGAGGGACCAGGCTATGGGAGGACCGTGGGGGGAAGGGTTGGCCTGGGGGTGACTTTTCTTTTTTCAGAAAGAACAAAGTCAGTGTAGGCAGCTACTGTCTTCCTCATGTTCCTGTCCAAAAAACAGTACCGTCACTCAAAGTGTCTATGCCCGTTAACTTAGTATTCTCCCTTTGGCCATCTAGCCTAAGAAAATAATCTTAAATATAAGACGTGTTTTATATACAGATATGCTTTTTACCACATGTATAAAACAGTGCAACATTGTGAACCATCTAAATGTCTAAGCATGAAATTCATCATAACTCCTTCACTTGATGGCATGTTATACCTCAAAATATTACATAAGGGTGCCTGGGTGGCTCCGTGGGTTAAAGCCTCTGCCTTCGGCTCAGGTCATGATCCCAGGGTCCTGGGATCGAGGCCCACATCAGGCTCTCTGCTCAGCAGGGAGACTGCTTCCTCCTCTCTCCTCTCTCTCTCTGCCTGCCTCTCTGCCTACTTGTAATCTCTCTCTGTGTCAAATAAATAAATAAAATTTTTAAAAAAATATTACTTAAATAACACAGGTTGGAACCTATGCCAGGGATGCTCCTAAATGGACTGGAAACTTTATGGGGAAAGGTATTTATCTTCAATGGGCTGTCATTAAAGTAACGGTGGCAGCCTCTCACATGGCCCCAAATTAGAGGTTTGCTTGACTGCATTGCTTTGGACTGTGCTGATGAGAAATTCTAATCACTGTTCTCCATATTATGTATGTAGCAACGTTCATGGCAAAAACTTTAGAAAACAAATACTTCCTATAATCCTACAGCTCAGAAATGATTGCTGTTGACATTCTGGTGTAAATGCTTCCAGAATAATCTCAATCATAAGTATTTTTGCTGATTATAATAATACAGTGATAACAGAAGAGAGACAACATCGAACATAAAAATATATCAATTTCAAAAAAATGCTTGCCTATAATATTAAAAAGAAATAAAATGTTGCACATGGTTATTCTTTTTTTTTTTTTTTTTAAAGATTTTATTTATTTATTTCACAGAGGGAGAGAGATCACAAGGAGGCAGAGAGGCAGGCAGAGAGAGAGAGGGGGAAGCAGGCTCCCCGCTGAGCAGGGAGCCCGATGCGGGCCTCGATCCCAGGACCATGAGATCATGACCTGAGCCGAAAGCAGAGGCTTTAACCCACTGAGCCACCCAGGCGCCCGCACATGGTTATTCTTGAGCTGTGAAGGTATAGGTGTTTTTGGCCCCATCTATATGTCTAGATCTCCAACTCCAAAAAATGTTAAAATCACCATAATTGCTAATAATAATAATAATAATAGTAATAGGCAATATCTAGAGGGGTAGGAAAGAGAGAAAGCTCAAAATGGCTACTTGAAACAGTAAAGGCAGGAGAGCTCAATATGGATATCCACAGAGGTGCAAGGAACGTCTGCCCCACTTGCAAACACACACAAGCATGTGTCCCCGCCCAGCACACACACACCTCACCCGGTCTGCTGCGTCTGCTGCACGTGGTTGCCATGCATGAGATCTGGGGGTGTTCAGACTCAGACAGTCCATTCATTCATTCATTCATTCATTCATTCATTCAGTGCAGATTTCCTGTCCTGCAAGCATGGTACACCTATAGGAGAGTGGCTCCAGCATTTCTATCCAGGTAGGATTCAGGAGCAAGAATCAGTCCTGCTGGGAGGTTGTGTGCTTGCAGTAATCACACCACTTTCACATAGCTTGTGTGTGTGTGTGTGTGTGTGTGTGTGTGTGTGTGTGTGTGTGTGTGTGTTGGGGGAGCTGGGGCTATGGAAGTAGACTGTGGGGTGCTGCCACTGTGGATAGAGGTGCTACAGGTTTCGGAGTGAGAGCCTGCCTTCCCGGGCCCTGGCCTGCCTCCGTGGGCCTGCCCTCGGACGTTTCCTGATTCCAACCTTCCCAGACCCTGCCTTCTGCTCAGGAGCCAGCACCCCGGGAGACGGCCCTACCTTCCACGGAGAAGATGGAGAAGCAGAGGAGCAAGATGCAGAGCAGCCTGGAGACGACTAGAAACCTCATGGCAGGGTGGCCAGAACCGCACGTCCCGGGGAGAGAGCTGTGGCGCAGAGGTCCTCCTGGGGCCACCTCAGACATTTATAGGGTGATACATAAGGTGTTTCCCAATGGGCAGGGCACTGGCAGCCTTGGAATTCTCATAAAGGGTAGAGTCAGCCGCTCCCAAGAGGAAAAAACCAGCTTTTCGAGAAGGTGAGAGTATTTAGTGAACTGTAACATGCCAAGCTATAAATGCCCAGCCCTGGGAGCTCCTGGCGCTGGCCTCAGTGGTCAGAGTGGGAAACTCCCACCAGGGAAGGGCCACTTCCTGGTGTTGAATGTTAACTTTTAGTGTCAGTAATAATTCCATCAAGCACAGATCTTCCTGATCATTCCTGAGATGGGGCAGGGAGGGCCATAAAACCCTTTGCAAAGCCTCAGGGAAGAGTCTCAAGCAATCCGTGAAATGTAGGGAGCAGAGAGCCTGGAATCAGATGACCTGGGTTTGAGTTCTTGCTTTGCCATCTAACAGCTCTGTGACCTTGCACTTGCCATTAAATGCCTCTGAGTCTGCTTCCCATCGGTGAGATGAACACAAGCCTGAATGAGCACACGTGTGTGAGGTGTCATCTGTGACATGGTGGATATTGATAGAGCCCTGAAGGAGGTGGGGCTGCAGCTGGACCTTGACAGATGTTTAGGATGAAATGAAAAGGTGCTTCAGGTATAGGGTCAGCCTGAGCAAATGCGTGGAGGAAGGAAACATCTTACGAGGGCTGATTCCAGGGTAAGAAGAGTCCACCATCGTCACCTATTCACTGGACATATTCTGTAGGCTAGGCTGTGCACTCGACCCAGGGGATGCCAAAGGCACTGTGCCTGGCCTCAGGGAGCCCGTGTTGGTGGAGGCAGCCATGCAAACACACACCATTGTGTTTGCCCTTGTGGTATCATGTCCATCTGTCCTTTGCCCTAATGAGTGTGCCCTTCTAACCAATGAACTGGCTATCTGGTTTCCAGCTTCCAAGGGCACATGGGAAGATGCCAGTATCTGGTTCTACTGCCAGGGAACTTGCTGGTTCCTGGCAGCCAATGCAGACATTCCCTGCTGCCTGAGACTGGCCAGCAGGGAGCTTCACTGGCTCTCCTCTCTGGCTAGAGATTAGAGGTACGATTTAAACCACATGCTCAGATAGCTTGGTGAGCAAATCGGTAGTTGGGGATGTTTTTTGAAAGTCAACTTTTATGCATTTGCAGAAACTGTAAAAGCAATCCACACAAAGAAACTGGCTGGGCCACTGGGCTTAAGGACCATATATCATACCATGTGAGTCATCTGTCCAACCCCTGCCTGATTCCCTGTCCAAACTGTGTTCTGAGCAGGCAGTGGCCATGGCAGAGGGTGTGGTCTGGAAGACCCCCGGGGGCCGACCAGGGACAATTCTAGAGCTGGCCTATGGGAGACATCCGAACAATCAGTGTTGGAAAGAGGGCTGGGAGCAGGCTGCATATGCCAGCCAGCACCCTGTTCTTACTTGGATTGAACGTTACCGGTCCAGAAGCTCTATTCAGTTTCTAAAGACGTTTCCTGACATTAGAATTACATCTGTGGTCCACATCAAGAACTATTACCACTATTTTTTTGTTTTTATGTGAGGTCACTTGGGGGGCCCCCACAGAGTTCTCTGCACAACAGCACACCTTTGGGGGCCATTCACCCATTACCTGCTGTAACAGGCACTTTTTGCTTTTTGCTTTAGGCAAACTATCATCAGAGGAGAAAAGAGCAACTTCCCACCAAAGTGGGCAGGGATTAGGCCGAATCTTAAAACTAACTCTAATTGCTGAGCACTGGTGCAGAAACTAGACTCTCAGGCTAGTAAGGAGGGAGATGTGTCTGGATCCACTGGACTTGGGTAATTTTCCCAGGCCCCTCAGCTCCGCAGCTGTGGAGCCAGAAACAGATGTTAGGTTCTCAAAACAGCTTTTTTCTCACCACAGATCACAGATCAGGGTCAGAAGGACTGGCTATCCCCAGGGTTCTTCTGTTCCTTATTCACCCACAAGTACAATTCACAGATTTGCAGGTGTTCCTGGGACCAATATGTTTAAACAGAAGACTAGACTCAGATGTCAGAATTCCACCCGGTTTTGTAAATGCTTATGAGAACTTACTGAAGCAAGCTAGGCCCACATTAATTTAAATAACACAGGGTATAAAGTATCCATTCCACCCAACCTCTCCTCTCTCCCCCCTAACCCAGAGACAATCACTCTTCGCAAATTTTCACCTGTTTTTTTTTTAACATTTCAAAGATAGCTATCAACTTCCTACTTTAAAAAAGGAAGAAACACCTTTGGCTCTTCAGAATATTTCAATCTCATGTTGAGTCGAGGGAGGTGAAAATGAGAAGCATTTTAACAGGAACACCTACCTGTTAGTTTTAAGCTTAATGCCATTTGGATACAAAAATAATAAGATTTGAGGCTTTGAATAATTTTGAAAGACGATTTTGAACACTTGGAAGCCTTTCTGAGAAAACTCAGAGACACACCTAACATGAAGGGAAATTTACAAGGGGGAAAAATTTTCAAGTCAAATTTGTGATTTCTATAGTCAATTAGGAAAATGCCCGAAGCATCCCCACCCTTTACAGGTAGAGCATTTTTGGCTGGAGTCCCCACACTTTACTCTTCACCTGTGTGACACTTCCCTTCCAAAGATGTTTTATGAACCCTGTAGTTGATCAGAAATGACTCTCCTTCCTTTATTTGCTTAGCAAACTGCAGACAGTTTACAGTAGAAGGAGGGGCCAGACACTGGAGTGATCCTTCAATTGTCTTATGTAACCCCCTCACCCCCAAGCTCAAGGAGCCAGTCCCTGAATTTTCAGCTTGCAACAAAGGAAAGTGAGGTTTTCTTTCATCTCACAAAAAGACTTGTGGTAACTTCTTATCTGGAACCAGGTCTGCCTGACTCCAAAGCTAAGGTTCTTTTCTAATGTTGATTCCATGAGAGCTCACAAGTAGCTGAAAGTAACCCACGTTGATATTTATCTTCCATGCCACCCCCAAATTGTACAATAAACCAATAGCTTCCTCTATGTTTTATAGCTGATCCGAACTTCCTCATAAGCCTCCAGCTCCCTGGGTCTTACCTGTCTCCTGCTCCCGGAATAAGGCTGGTAAATCCAAGGTCTGTCCCTTCTACCCCTGTCGCCACTGGTTTCCAGGGTTCTCACAGATGCCGTGCACCCTCCCACTGTCCCCTCCCCTCTGGCGTGGACTGTCGACCCGTAGCCATGGCTGTGGGCTACCCTGCCTCACTGCGGTGCGTGCCAGCAGGCCCGGGGCTCCTCCGTGGAGGTCATGCTGGAAGGTCACCTTTTCCACACCACCAAGGCTCCTGGGGACACTAGCAGACACTTTTTTTTTTTTTAATCCTATGGCCACTTATGTTGGTACTGGAATACTTGTGAAGCCACCATCTGATAGGAATTCTCCCTTGGCTGCTTTCCTGTCTCTGTCTGTCTCTCTGTGTCTCTGCAGCTCCTGGCCCTTTGCCCTCACCTGACCCCCACCCCATGGTTTCAGCCTGGAGTGGGGGACCCAGGACCCTGTCCGCAGTTTCTGTCTTCCTCCCTCCCCTACTCCCTAAAGCCACAGGGTCCAGGCTCTAACCAGACCTCCGCCACGTTTTAGCTTGTGTGACCCTGGACAAATTGCTCAACTTCTCTGTTTCTCAGTAAAGAGTGACTGAAGCTGGAGAGAAACATCTTTCTGATGAGAGGGTAATGCTAGTGTCGTGCTATATGAAAACAATTGTTAGATTAGGTGGTCCCCTACCAGGAGAGGGGTGCATAGCTTTCCTTCCCTTTGTCAACAGCATCCTGTCTCCAAAAAATACTTTCCACTTGTGTTCAAGATGTATGATGCTTCTTTAATGTAGAACAATGGTTGTCTTTTGTTGCATTTCATGGCAAATTAAAAAAAAGCACACTGAAATTCAGGTCTAAATGACGAACAGCAGGCCCATTTATAAATGTGAAGTTTGACCAAGAGGGTAAGGGCCAGGAGAGCAATTGCCAGACTTGGGCAGTGGGGCGAGAGGAATGCCAAGGTTGGTCACTTTTGCCAGCGCTTAGAGCTGGGAAGCCTCGGGTAGAGTTGGACGGGTCCTGTTTGCCCGTGTCTGTTCTGTGCTTTGCAGGTTTGGCAGCAGGCTTCCCAGAAGAGAGGTGTCTCCTTTCCAGAATCTCGCCCCCACATCCAGCACCACCAGGTCGGGCTGGATGAGTGAGGTGCCGCCGGAGAGTTGTGTCCTGGGGTGAACTCCAGTCCTGTTGTTGAAGACACTGCGTGGGCAGGGCTACAGGGACCCTGAAGGCTCTGGGTCCGGTTCATCTGAGAAGAGATGTGCCAAAGGCCACAGGGTGGAGCGATGTTCTGCTTTCTGGGTCTTTCCACTAAGTACCTAAAACCTGAAAAGCTTCTTTTAAAGTGTTCCAGTGTACTTTCCATTTTTAAAAAATTGCTTCGGGGCAGCTGTAATATATTAACAAAGATACAGAACACCACAGTTTCCTAGCAAATGCCCGTTTTTTTCCTGCGGCTCAGAATTAACAGTGAAAATCTTGTCATAGTTTCTAACTTCTTTGTAAGTGACTCCTCTACTGAAATGCAGTGAGCGGATCTCCATATTTTCTGAGGCACCCAGTATGGTCAAGGAGACAATTTGTGAGCACACACAGTCACAAACACATTTGGTTTGCAAGCAGAGAAGGCTGGGGTCCCAGCAAAGCAGGGCAGGATACCTTTCCTGATGCCACATGCAGGGGCTGCCCCAGCTCTCCCCTTCCCACGGAAGCGAGGAGCCCCCTCCAGCCATCAGCCCTCTGTGCTGGGGTGTGTGGACACCTACATTCCTGCAGGAACTCACACAACTGCCCCCTTTCTCCAAACTCCCGTAGCAATTGGCCTGGATATGTTTTTGTAGTTTCTAGAAAATGACTTCACAATTATCTTGGGTCATTATTTGCTATTTCTTGTATTTTAATTACATGGTATCTAATAGAGGGCTCAATAAGTATTTGTTGCCTTGATCTCTTAAAAAGAGTGACTTCTATTTGGGCCCTAAGTTCCCACCTGCAGATAAGGGGCTTCTGCCTTCAGCATTCACTGCTCAAGTCAGCAGGCTCGCAGCCTTTGCTCACTATCATCCCTCCTGGCTGCCACACACTATCTCTGTCCATCAGATGCTGTTTTATAAACTTTCAAGCCCGGCTGTGATGTCAGGGAAGAAAGTTTCTCATTCATCCTTGTTTCTCCCCACAGTTGGTGCTGAGTTAATTTCTTCAGAGTAGCAAACTGAACAAACCTGTCAAATCCCTTGCCCTCCTTATGACCAGTCAGATCACATCAAACTACTAATGCTTTCTCTCTCAACTTCCACTGATCCTGTTTGGAATCATTCTGCATTGCTGGGAAATCAGTCCCTTCAACCTGCATGACGCACATAAATGAGTGGGGCTAGGTTTGTATTGAGGATTTGTAGGATTGTAGAGGATTTTCCATGAATCATCAGTAAAAGTTGCTACAATTAAGGTGCCTGGGTGGCTCAGTCTGTTGGGCATCTGCCTGTTGAATCAGGTCATGATCCCAGGATCCTGGATTGAGTCCCACATCCAGCTCCGTGCTTCGTGGGGAGTCTGCTTCTGCTTCTGCCCCTCTTCCCACTTGTTCTCTCAATCTCTCTCCCTCAAATAAATAAAATCTTAAAAAAAAAGTTGCTACAATTATGGAAAGATAATCCTTCAGATACCTGTTCTTATAGGACAATGAACTATTAGAAAGGGAAAAGCCAACCACTGAAAAATAATGTATTCTTTAAATCCTAAAATGTCACTGATTTTAAGATAATTTAGTTTTGCAAAAAAAAAAAAGTTTTAGTATCTGGAAAATGGTAATCATGAAATTATACACACATTAAAATTAAACACCCATAAAATTAAACACACATTTCAGAAATGAAGTGTGAAAAATATAGCATCTTGGAATTGAGGTAACATGACTAATGGGCAAATAAATGTAACACCCTTCCTATGAAATCATATGAACCTTGTTTCACCAAGCTCTGTGATGCTACGTAAAACCACTCTGGGGCAGGGCCATATAGGTGAGCAGCCCAGGTGGTGCAAGCAAAGGAAAGCTAGCACGAAGGTGGCCAGCTGCCACATACAGGTGATTAGGCAACTTTTACAAAGTGCTCACGGAAAGCAGGTCTCATTTTCAAAAGTTTTTCCTCGACTTGTGTGCTCATCTGTGAGCATGAATGTCAATTTCGTCCTGCTAGAAAGTTATTCTCTATTTCTAGAACCAGTGAGGTTGCAATACTCCCCCAACCGCTATGAGACTCTGGCCCCACAGGAGAATAGCCAGCTACAAGTCGGGCAGAATGAAATGCTAAGGCAGACAGCAAGAGACTGCAGGAACTGCCCTCATGCTAACTGGCGAGAATAGCCCATATAATCCCTCCTCCCCCATCAGATCTCTAATTAATTTCACCTTTGCTTCTGGCACCATACGCTTTTTTTGCAGTTTTCGAGTGTCAGTACTGGGGGAACTTTCTCCAGCTTCCTGAACTGCTTCGTTATAAAAGGCCAAGTTTTCAGGCACCTGGGTGGCTCAGTTGGTTAAGTGACTGCCTTTGGCTCAGGTCATGATCCTGGAGTCCCAGAATCGAGTCCAGCATTGGGCTCCCAGCTCCATGGGGAGTCTGCTTCTCCCTCTGACCTTCTCCCCTCTCATGGTCTCTCTCTCTCTCTCTCAAATAAATAAATCTTAAAAATAAAAGGCCAAGTTTTCAAGGTCACAGCTTCATCTTTTCCTGAAAAATGGCTTCTATTTTGACTGCTAGCTAAAGTGAACACATTTAGGGAGGATTCCATCTTACTCATTATACTGACCTTAAAAAAACCCTTTGATTTGTAGCAGGTGACCTCAGCGACTGAGAAAAGGAGTTTCTGGTACTATGTATAAGAAGTAGGATCTGGGGCGCCTGGGTGGCTCAGTCGGTTAAAGCTTCTGCCTTCAGTTCAGGTCATGATCTCAGGGTCCTGGAATCGAGGCCCGCATTGGGCTTCCTGCTCTGCAGGGAGCCTGCTTCCTCCTCTCTCTCTGCCTGCCTCTCAGCCTACTTGTGACCTCTCTCTGTCAAATAAATAAATAAAATCTTAAAAAAAAAAAAAAAGAAGTAGGATCTGGGGAAGTAAAACATGCTTGCTTACCACATGTCCTTCAGACACGAAGGTCAATCTTCCCACCCCCTTTATAAGGATTTTATTTATTTTGAAAGGGAGAGAGTACAGGAATGGGATGAGGGGCAGAGGGAGAAGCAGGCTCTCCACTGAGCAGGAGAGTCAGATTTGGGCCTTGATCCTGGGACTCTGGGATCATGACCTAAGCCAAAGGCAGACACTTAACCGACTGAGCCACCAGGCACCCCTTTTGATAAACACTAAAATTTTAATGCTCTAGTATTTTTAGCAAATTCTCAACCTATTTAATTTGTACAGTGCCTTTGATCCTCAAATAGGATTTCGGCCCTACGGCATCTGTCGAACTTTCCAAGCATAACTGGTTAAGACATTCAACTTGACCACTTCTTCCCAGCTGTGTGACCTTGTGCAAATAGTGCACTTGTGGGCTTCAGCTTAGTCCCTGGCAAGATGGCATCAAGCACCTAGTTCAAAGTAATGTTACAATTCATGCAAGAGACTTCGCACACATTATGCAAATAATTGAATCACTAGCAATTAACAGGGTATCTGGACCCTCCCACCATCCTGGAAGGACAAATCTCAAGTGTCATTCAGTTTCAAGAACTTTAGCATGGACACACACCCTCTATCCAGATGAACAATTTTAAGGGAAATGTGCCTTTCTTCCCATATCCTAACATTTTAAAGTGCACAGAACACATACGTGTTGTGAGCAGGAAATCAGGCTTCAAGGGAACTGGCATTTCTTGCCATCCTTCCCTGCTTTCCAATCCTTCCTCCACCACACTCTGGCTGTGAGAAACACCTTCACTGCCTTTACTGTGTGCTGTTAACTCTTGCTTCGTCTTGGAAGACTTCCTCCTGGCACACCTTGGAAACTCACTGCTGTGCTTTTAGGACACTTGCCCTAAAGGACCCTGGTTGTCACCCCTGGGTTTAGGCGGCATGGTGCCTGCTACACTCATTTGCTGACTGTTCATGACAGCATTCCAGGCAAACCAAAGGGCCTTTATATTTTGTGTGATTTTTTTAAAAACACGTATCTCAGTTATTCTGTAAAGCTACAGGTGATGTTTTAGAAAATGAGAAGTAGGTATTTTCCCTTTTTGCCTAAAGCCTATCAATGAGGAGATCTTCACTCTTCCCTGTGAGTGATGTGAAGAAAAACCCTCGGTGGCATGTTAACGGAGCCTAGGATAACCAGGGATTATTTTCATTATCACTTTGTATGGTATTTTATTCCGTTAAGTTTCACATTTTATATAATTCACTTTTTACACCAAAGTCTTCACTGTCTTAGTAAAGTCAGAAAAAGTGATGTAAAAAAAATACTAAGTCACTAACCACCTTGTTTTTCTAAATAAGCTTTTGCCTGATACCTATTGTTGAAATTCATCATTTTGTTTTGTGTGATACCATCCACACATAGGGATATAAATTTTGGGTTCTAAAATGACTGAAGACAACAGGACCTTCAAGATCACACTGACATTGTACAGACTACAGTAGAGAAGGGAAAAAATAGAAGTTTGGCACTTAGATGTTTCTTAGGACAACCCCCCCCCAATCACCCCCCCTCAAACCAGCAACAGCAGCTAAAACTTGCATAGTGCTAAATGCCCATACATTTCACCCCAATCCTATGAAGTTGGTTCTGCTACCATCTTCATTTTACAGATAAGAAAATGGGCACAGAGAGATTAAATAATTTACCCAAGGTCACATAAGAAATAAGTGGAATAGGCAGGCCTCAAATAAAGGCAGTATGGCTGTTAAGTACCATGGTTATAATTCACACTATATTCTACATACTAGGTCAGGAAGAGAATAAATGAAACAAAATCCTCAATTCAAATAGTATGCATATGATTCAGCTGGAAAAATTACAGACCAATCACCATCTGGCTGGAACATTTATTATTTCAGAAATAAGCATCCTATGTAATTTGAGGTGGTTAGAATAATTACCTCTGGATTACTGTAATAAATATTTGTCAAAAAATACCAATCATTTCAATAATGATACACACTTCATTCATTCATTAAGAACTTCCAAAAATAACTCTTCTGTATCAAAACACAAATGTCACGAGAGAGTCAAGTAAGTCTATGCAGGAGAGAAGGAAAAGTGCTGGGGGAAACTCTAACAAAGCGTTAAGCCTAGTACAGTCTGACTGGCACAGTTCATGAAGACAGACTAGCTATGTCCTTTTTTTTTTTTTTAGTGCGCAGTCTGAGAGGAAAACAAGAAACCAAATCTTGGGAGAAAAAACTGCTTTCATAATCTTAAGTGTGAACCACAAATAGACTTTTCTGATAAGAGCTTCAAAGCCTGAGGAGAGATGGGAAAGGCTAGCATGTATTCTATTAAACATTTCAATATATACACACAAAAATTCAGCAATTAGGAATACAGTGTTTGTGTATTTGAAAATGCAAGAGTTTTCATGCTTTGAATGTTTTATCCTGAGAAGAATTTTAAGGATATTTTGTTCTATATGGTTCAAAAATAAAACTTCAACATATATAACACATATCGGGAATCCTCCATACGATTAACATTCTGGACTGTCCTAGCAATATCAAACAATGAGAAGCCAAACAAGAACACATGTATGTTGTAAAGACAGCACTGAGAAAGAAAGGAACATCAGAAGAATGAGCCACCTATATTTTTGTTTTATGCTCAATGCTTTTGATAAGTTCAACAAATGTAAAAACAGCTATAATTTATTTGTTTTCAAATAACCAGACCCCTCTCTCTGGCTCAGCACCAATTACACAAGTGCTACGTATTCAAAGAAAGACTACGGTGACCCTTTGCTTCTCTCTGGTCCCTTTACCAAACCTCTACATCACTTATGGTATTACTTGTTAATATTTCTGCATTTCCAAAGATATGCAGCAAAACAGAGTTGTCCAGTTTTTACTCAATCAAATAAATTTTAAAATAGAACAGTTNCTTTGCTTCTCTCTGGTCCCTTTACCAAACCTCTACCTCACTTATGGTATTACTTGTTAATATTTCTGCATTTCCAAAGATAATGCAGCAAAACAGAGTTGTCCAGTTTTTACTCAATCAAATAAATTTTAAAATAGAACAGTTAAATTCTCACAACACAAATTTTAGTCTTCACATTCATTGAAACATTTAAAAATTACTCAAACATGAGCACTGGAAATGTGTGTGCTTATTTGGAAGAGAACTGAATTTATTCTGCAGAAGAAAAAGGAGACCTGAAGCATCACATCACCGGAACAACTGAAACATGCTGACAAGTCTTATCTTCTAAACTTCAGTGAAAGCTGCTTGTATGAACTATTTAGTGAATACCTGTCCCTATTAAACAAGCAAGATATCTGATGTATAAAGAAGTCAGAAGCTGAGGCATGTCATTTCTTTCTGTTGCTTCCAGTTGCCAGAAGAGTGGCAACTCGCATAAATATATTTAATGTATCCATGTAGATTCTCAGCATCCTGGAAAAGAAAATTATGGCTAGTTATAGATGACATAATTCTATTAACAATGATAAAAACTATTTCTTAATCTAGAAAAACTGTTTCTTAATACTGATTATTTGTCGTAGGTATATGAAATGGAAATTAAAAAAAGAAAAGATGCCAACTAAGGAAGCCATAGACTATAGTCAAGATTTTCTTCTGGCAGATTAGTCTTTGAAATAAATGTTAGAGGGAAATTTTAAAAATTATTATTCTATCCTCTGACATGTTCTTATGAGTACAGTATCTTGCAAAAAAAAAAAAAAACACAAAAAAACAAAAAAACCCTGGGTGAAAGACAGTGAAATAATCGAGACAAAACCAAAGAAACACCTTCACAAAAATGTGTTAGACACAAGTCTGGCATTTTTAAATATAATATATCTCCTCAAGGCAACGCCCCTCTCCACTGCCAACCAAAGAAAACTGTTATAAACTTGTGTTAAAGCAGCATTTTTAAAAAAACATTACACTGAATTTCAGTTTCAAGGGAAAAAAAATTACTTTAAAAAAATGTGATAGACAACATGAAACTCAAGAAAGCTGTTTAAATAAACAACCTATTTTGGTGGAGAGTCCAAGAAAAGGGAAAAGCATTATTACGTAACAGTTGCACCATAAAGCTAATCGACAAAAACAGGTAAATATTGACTTAATTGAATACCTAAATATTACACTTAGTTACGATCTAATCAAATGTTCTGTGGACACGAAGCTTACTAAAGAGAAAAAACATACCAAACAGCAACAGAAATAAAAATAGTACAATTCGACAAACCCACTATTGTGGGTTGAGTTCGAAAGATATGTTGAGGGCGCCTGGGTGGCTCAGTGGGTTAAAGCCTCTGCTTTTGGCTCAGGTCATGATCTCAGCATCCTGGGATCAAGGCGCAAATCGGGCTCTCTGCTCAGCAGGGAGCCTGCTTCTTCCTCTCCCTGTCTCTCTGCCTACTTGTAATCTCTCTCTCTGTTGTCAAATAAATAAATAAAATCTTTAAAAAAAAAAAAAAAGATATGTTGAATCCTAATCCCTGTCCCTGTAAAGGTGACCTTATTTGGAAACAGGGGCTCTGCAAATGTAATCAGGATGTGAGTTAAAATGAGGTTAATACTGGAGTAAGGTGGGCCTCAATCCAAAATTACTAGAGACAAACACACAGGAAGAATGCTGTGAAGACAGAGGTAGAGACTGGCGTAATTTGTCTACAAGCCAAGGAATACCAAGGACTGCTGGCCAAAACAAGCAGCTAGAAGAGAGGCATGGAACAGAGTCTCTTAGAGCCCTCGGAAGGTATCAACTCTGGTGACACCTTGATTCCAGACTTCTCGACTCCAGAACTGCCAGAGTACAAATTTCTTATTTTAACCAATCAGTTTGTAGTCTGTTACAGTAGCTCTAGGAAACTAAAACAACCATAAAATAGACCATAATAAAACAAATGTCTTATGTAACGAAGGAAAGACATCAAAGACTACTTACGAATTGATGGGATCATATTTTTGAATTCCATACGCTGGTATTATTTCTGCGCGCTTGATTACTTTCTGTGTATCATACAGAAGAAACATGCTGAAAAGAACTAATCCACCATAAATTGCCACTGAGTACAAAGTGGCACCAGCCACAGTGGTAGGTGGAAGAAACATAGATCCTGGAGGGGGGGGGGGGAGGACTCATTTTTATAATTGAATCTATGATTGTTACTTAAAAAAAAAACAACAGGAAACTTCTTTTGGTGTACTGCACAAAGAAAAGGACTGACTATATTCACTGTGTAATTTTATGCACATTCAGTTCCAAATCCATTATACTCACTCCTGCAATGGGTCACTTGCTCACATTACAGAAAGGCTCTTGCATCAAGAGTAATTTTCATGCTCTCCAGACCAACTTTTCCATATTAGATGTATTTGGTAAAACCAAAAATAATAGTTTACCATGATGCCAAATAACAAAATACACTCTAATTGGTGTTTCCCTTTAAACTTTTAAAAGTGACTCTTAATAAATTCCCTCCATTAGGATAACTGAGTACCACCAAAAATGATTTTAGGATACCAAGAGGCAAGTGTCAAAACACAGCGGCTCACCCAGTGAGGATACGAAGACGAGACCCAGGCCCACTCCCAGAGGCGCTCCCATGTTCAGAAACTTCTCACTGGGTGCGCACATGGCCACAGTGGAGAGGCCTCCCACAATGCCTGCTGTGTACCACGCAGCTCTGATGAGAAGAGGCCCGCCTAATATTGTCAGTGGAGCCACCACTGCACCCATCACACCTGGAGAAACAGCAAGCCGTTAGGTATTTACTAAATGACAACGGAAAAGAAAATGCCACTTCTAGTAACAGGCCATGTGAATACTATATACCTCATTGTTAAACAACAGGACTACGAAGTCTCTCCCTTATTTAGGTAATACCACCCCTGAATTCCACAACCCAAACTTGCAGCTATCCAAATTCGAAATCGCAAAAATGACACTATTCTCAAACTATCTCACCTCAGAGTACAAACACGAATCTAGATTTTTAAATAACTTTATCGAATTCTATGTACTTCATTACCTGGGTGTGAGCCTACTGCTAGTCTATGCAACAACAATCGTATATATAAGAATTGAGATTAAAAGCCTTAAAATGAATAACTGAAGATCAAACCTGCTGCTGCCAAAAAGGAACAAGGTAAAATGAGAGAATGCTATAGGATGCTAATCCTAAAATGTAGGAACTTGAAGGACAGGCACTGCTGTTTCCTTGTGAAATAGGGAAAGTCATCTCAGCTTGTGAACAGTAATTTTAGTTGTCAGATTATTTATAAACAAAGTTCAGAAAAATTACAGTGAAAGGTATCAATAATTTAATTAGCAAACAGAACTCCTTAAATAAAAAAATAAATCTTAGACAAGGCATTATTTCAGTGGTGAGTAGAGTAAGTTATCCTCCTCTTTAACATTAAATGTCCAGTTAAACTCATGGAATAGGCACAGCTACTGCCATACTATAATTTCAACACCAGTGTGTCTCTTTTGTGAGAGTAACATTTCTGTATCAAGTAGGAAGATATGACTCATGATAATGAACAATTAAAAATATCTTTTGCTGTAAGAAAGACACTGGATAAAAATTCCTCTAGAAATCTTTACATGTATTCTATTGGGATTTCCATAAGTTTTACAACTGACAGCAAAATTTTTAGCAAAAAAAAAAAAGTATTTTTTTGCAGAAACCAAACCTTTATTCTCCATCAGGCTCCCAACTTTACTTACTCCAGGTAACTCCCTGTCCTGAAATTTGGATTAAGCCAGAGGCAGAGGGATGAAAGAGTGTCCTTCTTCCTCCTTTCCCTATACTGACGTGCCAGCTCATTTCTCCAGCTTCTCCTGACCCTGTTAGCCACCGATGGCTGGGGATACGACACAGAGCTGGTACCAGGGAGCAAGGAAGAGTGAGGCGCTGCCTGCCTCGTGGCCCTTTCATAGCATCCCCTCCCACCCCATGGCACCTGGTCCTCCCCTGGCTCTCCAGGGTCTAGCCTGGTAGTCCTGCTTTCCATGGCCTGTCCCTCCAGTGGTCCTCTCCTGTGTAGGCTGACCCTTTACAAAGACTTGCTTGCAGGGCTGGTCCTTGGCTACTTAAGAACTTGGCACATGAAGCATTCTGTAACTGGGAGGGTTAGGCTACTCATGAAAACAATGTGAGTTATGCTGAAAGCCTGCTTTCCTTCTGGAAATCTGTATTTTGGTAGTTGCTAGGAAGGTGCTTCCATGATTAGCCCTTAATAAAAACCTTTAGGCACCAAGTCTCTAATGGGCTTCCATGTCACTACACTTTTCATTTCCTTAGTAAGTCCCCTCAAAGAAAGAAGGGAGCACTGAAAGCCTGTGGATAAATTTCTCTAGACTCTGCCTATATATTTTCCCCTTGCAGATGTTATCATGTGTTCTTTTATTGTAATAAGCCTTAGCTCTGAGTATACCTATATGCTGTGTCCTAGGACTCCTTCTAAAAAAAAACCCACATAATGAATGAATGGGTAGTCTTGCGGGCCTCCTCCAACACATAAAATACTTTGACCCAAGTAATTTATACACTGTAACAATAGCACATTAAAAGAGTTTTCTAAGCAACCCAGATAACCCTTATTCTAAACTCAAACTACATAGCTATTTTAATTTAATTCAGTTAAGTCACAAAGTACTTACTACTTATCAGAGATAAAAACACTGAACCTGTTTTCTTCAAGGAAAGCAGTGTCTAAAATGGGAAACAGGTGCAGAACTTCATTCTCTGGGTAAGATACTAATGCTAAACTCAGATGGTGAAGATTTTGGTGTTTTAATGCAAGGATACATAGCTAAGAAAAAAAAGTTTTGTATACTACTGTGATATGTAGTTGTTCTAAAGCAAAATAATTCTTAAATATTTACAGATGGCACTCAGAGGTATTATATTTTATAGAAGTACATGTTGTATCTTTTTTTTTTTTAAAGATTTTATTTATTTATTTGACACAGAGCGAGAGAGAGATTACAAGTAGGCAGAGAGGCAGGCAGAGAGAGAGGAGGAAGCAGGCTCCCCGCTGAGCAGGGAGCCCGATGCGGGCCTCGATCCCAGGACGCTGAGATCATGACCTGAGCCGGAAGCAGAGGCTTTAACCCACTGAGCCACCCAGGTGCCCTACATGTTGTATCTTGAATAATTTTTTTTTCTTAAAAGCAAGTTATCAATAATAGACCAGATAATGGAAGATAATGGACCACTCTCTCAATCACAAGGATTTTATCCTGTAAAGCTCCGTGGAGTACCTATGGTTGAATAACCTCAGACCTAACAGAAGAGACTTGAAAAGCCGAAGCTGTCAAGTCATGCTGTCTCCTATTTACCAAAACAAAGACAGCACAGGAAGGATGTAAGGACATGGTTCACACCAGAAATTTGTCATACTGGATGCCAAATATCTAATTTCCATTTACTAACCCATGTTAGAAACACTTCGCAGTCTGTTTCCCTGGAAGTTTCAGGAAAATGCTTATAAAATTTGTCTTGTTTTATTAAAGCGAATAAAAAAATAAAAAGCAGAAACAGACCCATAAAGACAGAGAACAAACTGATGGCTGCCAGAGGGGAGGTAGCAGGGTATGCAAAATGGGTGAAGGGGAGTGGGAGATACAGGCTTCCAGTTACAGAATGAAGTCACGGGAGTAAAAGGCACAGCGTAGGGAACAGTGATACTACAATAGTGCTGTATGGTGACAGATGGTAGCTACACTTGTGGGGAGTAGAGCAAAACGTAGAGAGAAGTTGAATCACTATGTTCAGTATGTCAACTATACTCGAATTTAAAAAAATTAGGAAAAATAAAATATGTCTTGTTTTGTGGTACAGAACATGTATCTAAGTACTTCTGTTTCCGGGTCTAGCTGTCTCTCTGTTCAACCCAGACAGAGACTATCCTGGGACACCTGAGAAGGAAAACACTTTATCTGAAGTATTTGTGTCTCCACAATAAATGGAGGTATCACAACACATGCCTATAGAAGGATATTAAAACTGTCCTCCAATACCACAGGTGGATAGCCTTTGCCCTGTCCACAGTAACTTTGTGCTAAACCTATCCAAAAAATGACCCAGCTAACTGTATCAGACACAAACGTGCCTTTCCGAAGATCTTTTTTTATTGTGTTCTTTCTTCCAGGGCTCTACTGCAAAATCCTCTACTCCTATTCTTTCATGTGTCTTACCTCCTCTTCTCCACCCTCATTTAAAAATTTTTCTAAAGGGCGCCTGGGTGCTCAGTGGGTTAAAGCCTCTGCTTTCGGCTCAGGTCATGATCTCAGGGTCCTGGGATCGAGGCCCGCATCGGGCTCCCTGCTCAGCGGGGAGCCTGCTTCCCCCCCCCCACCGCCCCGCCTGCCTCTCTGCCTCCTTGTGATCTCTTTCCCTCTGTGAAATAAATAAACAAATAAATAAATAAAATTTTTCTAAAAATACACAAGAACAATTCTCAAGTAATGTATACCATGTCTGAAACCCTCCCAGAAGTAGACAAAATACATAAAGGAAATCTCTGCATATACTAGACAGTTACAGGAGGCCAAATGTAATACTGGAGATGTCCATGGTCTTAGTATCAGAATCATTAACTTTTCAGAGTAGATGTCTGGCAATAAACAACCACTAGTAAGTATAAAGAACTATTAAGTGTTTTCTAAACACAAAGTTTTATTAAATTATACACAAGTCATTTACAATTGTGAAGATCCAGCAAAAAAAACAAACACAATAATGAAGGTTGTTAAGTAAAAATTTAAAATTAGAACATACCAGAATGTAGTAACCAAGCAAGATGCTTTGGGCCTGGGCTCTGGTCATATGGTATTGATTGTACCAACATTCCAGCTCCAATCATGGCTGCAAAGGTTGCACCAATCGTCTGAAAGACACATTATTACTGAGAAAAATCAATCCTTATACAAGAACAAAGTAGACGCCTACAAGTTCCAAGTTCAGCTAGTCCCTCCAAAAAACCCTGTTTAAAAAGATTAAGGATAATGAACTGATCCTAGTAGGAGGCAAGAATGCCCCCTACTGTCACACAAAATTTTGCAGACACTTTCAAGTGAGTTAAGTTGAGCTCTGACTGATACCATCTTTTAAAAATGTTACTCTTGCTAGGGCGCCTGGGTGGCTCAGTGGGTTAAGGCCTCTGCTTTCAGCTCAGGTCATGATCTCAGCATCCTGGGATCGAGGCCCGCATCGGGCTCTCTGCTCAGCAGGGAGCCTGCTTCCTCCTCTCCCTGTCTCTCTGCCTACTTGTAACCTCTCTCTCTCTCTGTGTCAAATAAATAAAATCTTTAAAAAAAAAATGTTACTCTTGCTAGATAGAGAGGTTTAACAAAACCTCTAAGAATCTCAGAACAGAGGTACCTAGATGGCTCAGTTGGTTAAGCATCCGACTCCTGGTTTCGGCTCAAGTCATGATCTCAGGGTCATGAGATTGAGCCCCATGTCTGGCTCTGAGCTCAGTATGGAGATGGCTTCGGATTCTCTCTCTCTGCCCCCCACCCCCAAGGCACCCCAAGAATGCTCCATCACTCTTATTCTCTCAATAAATAAATCTTGGAGTGTCTGGGTAGCTCAGCTGGTTAAGCATCTGGCTTCGACTCAGGTCATGATTGCAAGTCCTGGGACTGAGTCCCATGTCTGGCTCCCTGCTCAGTGGTGAGTCTGCTTGTCCCTCTGCCCCCCACCCCCCACGCTCATTCTCAATCTCTCTCTCAAATAAAATCTTTAAATAAATAAATCTTAAAAAATAAGAATTCCAAAATAATTTTATTCTTGTATAACACAGACATCATTTTATTTTATTTTTTTTAATTTTATCTTTATTCTTTGCCCAAGGGGTACAGGTCTGTGCACAGACATCATTTTAAAAGATCACGATACACCAATCAGAATGAATACACACACACACACATATACGTATGTGTGTGTACATATATATATGTGTATGTATATGTATATATATATATACACACACATATATATATAGTGCATTGCCTTGAACTCCATCATTTGCTAAATAAAAACCTAAAAAAAAAGGAAGCACAGGGAAAACAGAGGAGGAAGATTCTATTTCTCTATCCTCTTAGTTTTCTGGCTAATTTGGTCTTCCATACTTTTTCTTTGCCTTAGATTGCCTTATTAGTTTTAACACTTAAATATTCCTTGTGCATTTAAGAAAGAAATGCACATAATAGAAAAAGATGATACCGAATCTTTAAGAAACTTGAAGGAGAAACTCTTGGACAAAATGGCAGATATTCTGTAGCCCAACTATTCAAAGATCAATTGAATGTGAACGCTTTTGTCTTTCTTTCTTTCTTTTTTTTTTGGAAAGATTTTATTTACCTATTTGAGAGAGAGAGAATACAAGCAGGGGGAGTGGCAGGCAGAGGGAGAGGGAGAAGCAGGCTCCCCAGAGAAAGGAGCCCGATGTGGGGCTTGATCCCAGGACCCTGGGATCATGACCTGAACAGAAGGCAGTGGCTTAACCAACTGAGCCACCCAGGCACCCCGTGAATGCTTTTTTCAACACCTTTGCTTAGATGTCACCAATTCCCTGTGTGACATACCAGGCCTGCCTAACTCCTCTGCATTATCTGTCTGACCCACCACATGGGAATATTCAACCTCCGATGTAAAGTAAAGCTGTTTTTGCTAAGAATGGGAAAGCCTTTGGTCCTATTAATATAAATAAGCACACTGGCTTCTACTCTATCATTTTTTAATGGAGAAATAATTACTAAAAATGACTTCATACATTTCTTCATACTTCACACAAATGCAAGGCATTTTCAGGATATTTATCACAATTATATATTTTTTAAGGTCCTTCATGTTCATGACCCACGTGCATTTTTGCCTTTTACCTTTCCATACTCCATACACTCCACCTATACTGAAATGGAGGGGATGCAAACACGCTTCATCTCATGCCTCTTTAATTCTATTCATTTTGCCTAAGAATACCTCTTTTCTATCCGGTTGACTTATTCAAGGATTACCTTCCTCACATGGAAAGTTTTTCTGGGAGGGACACTGACTGCCCCAAGCAGTGTCAGAAGCCTCTTCTCTTTTCCAAAATCACTTGATACCAACTTTGACCTTATTTGTATGGCTGTCACCCCCCAAAAGCTTCATCTCTATCTCTGTAGCAGTTGCCTGGCTTTCCAAACTATTTTATTTAAGTAGCCCTAACAGCAGGTGAGAGTGATCTTATGCCCACAGGAAGCTGAGAATATGGCCCAAGCACAAAACTTCTTTGAAGTCTTCCTGTTTTATGTTATCTACCTGATAAAAACTTACATTCCTGGTGAGAAAGCCCATGCTTATTCTGTGCCCTCATGAACTTCTGGGTTAGGAGATTCATAACACCCATCTGAATTATACTGAAGTATCCAAATGGCCATGCTATCCTAAATGGTTCTCCTCTGGAAAGTACAGTGGAAATATTATGGTTCTGGAAGTTGGATGTAAGTTCGTTAGATCTGGCTACCGATGGTAAATCTGTATGATATAAACTCTCCTATCCCTGTTCCCTGCTAGTCTCAAACTCATAGTTCACATTCTTAGAATCCTTCGTTTCAGATTTTGCAAAGTCATGGTTGGTATACTTGCTTCTTGTCTCTTCCATTTGAGTTCTTAGAACTCAAATACAGAAAATATTTTTGCTCTTTCAGTATGTGCAATGGCCTCTGACTACTTTGGCACTCTCCTCAGCGTGGCAATTAAACACTCTCTTTCTAATTTTTTAGTCTTCTTCACACTCTAGATCTCAAATACTCGAACTCCACTCTTGACACTATTGTGAAGCCAGTTTTACCTCAAAGTCCTTTTTTTCTTTTTAAAAGGGTTTATTTATTTGAGAGAGAGTGACCAAGTGAGAGAGAGAGAAGCAGACTCCTGACTGAGCAGGGAGGCCAGTGTGGAGCTGGATCCCGGGACCCTCGGATCATGTGTGAACCCAGTTTTAATGACTACCTCTTCTCCTTTGCTCAAGCTGTTCTGTAAACCTTGACTGTCTTTCTCCTCTCCTGCAATAAAAAATGCTGGCCTCCAACAGTTCTGATGAAATAAATGTCTCTTGCATGGAACCTCACTACTAGTCCAAGACAAAAAAGGTCTTTCAACTGATTTCACATTTTCTAATCCCTATTGCACATCCTTTACCACTTACTCAAGCTCATTTCTTCAGATAGTAGAAAAATAGCTACCACTTTTGAAATCTTTTCTTTTTTTTTATCTAGCAAAATATCAAAAGCTTAAGAAACACAGAATCTAAAACCTTACACAGGGTCAACAGAGTTCAGAGTGTTAGCAACAAATATTTTCCACCGATGGCTTTGCATTTGTCGCCAGCCCTCCCCCCATTTACTAAATTGCTATAAAATGCAGGGTGTTTGGGCGCCTGGGTGGCTCAGTGGTTTAAAGCCTCTGCTTTCGGCTCAGGTCATGATCTCGGGGTCCTGGGATCGAGGCCCGCATCGGGCTCCCTGCTCAGCGTGGAGCCTGCTTCCCCCTCTCTCTCTGCCTGCCTCTCTGCCTATTTGTGATCTCTCTCCCTCTGTGAAATAAATAAAATCTTAAAATAAATAAATAAATAAATAAATAAATAAAATGCAGGGTGTTTGATCTCTGCTCCTAGATAAGTAGGATATTCCTGTTAAGTTTGATTCTCAAGCCCTTTGTCACTATTTAAATATATACTCAACGAAGAATAATTCGTGATTTACCTCAGAATGTAATTCCTACTTTGTCTCAGTTGCACTATTCATAGATTTGAACTTGTTCAATATAGTAAGGGATTCCCTTCCATTTAACACCCCCTCCCCAATAATTTTTGTCTAATCTTTTGATAGTTAGTGAAAAAGGAAAACAAAAACCGACTTACCACCCAAGAGCCTCTCATCATGAAGTTCATGAGAACAGGAGTCCTGCTCACTGCCAGGGCGGACAAAGCTGTTAAACCAATACTTCCTGCTAAGTACATATAGGTGGAATGGATTCTATCCTTCACATGCTGAGGCCAAATTCTGTAAGAAACACAACATGGATAATTTATAGAAATATGGATATAAATTTTGGTTAAATCATTCATAGCTGGAAAACTTTGGGAAATACCAATTTATTGCTCTAATCTTATTTATTATGGAAATAATGATGCATACATTGGAGTCGTCACAAAATTATTATTATTTTTTTAAATTTGACACACACAGAGAGAGATCAGATCACAAGTAGGCAGAGAGGCAGGCAAAGAGAGGAGGAAACAGGTCCCCGCTGAGCAGGGAGCCCGACGCGGGGCTTGATCCCAGAACCCTGAGATCATGACCTGAGCCAAAGGCAGAGGCTTTAAGCCACTGAGCCACACAGGCGTCCCTATAGTTGAAGTTAGATATAAAACATTCCAAAGTGGCAAAAGAGAAGGATGAAAACAAAACTGGAGCTTTGAAGATTAGAAATGTTTGGGAATAATTTACTTACACAGCCTTTTCAATAGCTCCAATCTCATTAGACATTCCCAAGCCATAGTAGCACAATGCTCCCAGACCAACAGCAGCCCCTCCAGCAATAAACCATCTTCCCATCTGATCAACTGGAGAACACAGTGGGAAATGCACATTAATACAGTCATGTCTTGACTAAATTAAAAATGCTAATGGTAGGCCCTTTCTAATATTTGTATGAGGAAAATCAAACTATAGACCAGAGTCCTTTGTAATAGCCATAATTAGAACATATGGGGATATAAGTGGCTCCAAAATTAGGGGACCAGTAAAAACAGACACTGCTAAAACATAGGTGTAATAATACAAGAAGGATCAGAATTGATTAACCTCTTATTTCACACCAAAGAAATTTAAGGAGGCAGTGTATCTGTAGATGTGGGCTACTTCTGTAATACATACGATTTTATTCTTAAGAATCTGGATTATGTTCTCGTGCTCTTAGAAAGAAAAAGATGAGAAAGAAATTTAACAGTCATACCACACCGTATAAAGTGCCATTAACAAAGATGATGCTTGATGTAGACAAAGAAAAAAAGGAACCAAAAATGTAATCAGTGTTTATATGCAGTAGAATCAAGGGAGAGGGTGCCCTAAAGTAAGAGCAAGAGAAACAAACTTAACTCTTACGTGGATGCACCTTACTCCTTTTAGTTTGAATTTGTTCACTAAGAGTATTACTATGCTATAGCTTCATGATTCATATGATTTATTTTTTAGAGCAAACTTATTAATCAGGAAGAAATGCCCAGAGGAATACGGATTACAGCTCTTTCCTATTATAATATATTGACACTTTGTAAGGTCGTTAACCAGCAACAGTGTTCTATGAATAGATTTGGGTACATTAACAATATAGCTAAACTTGCAAAGCGGAAATTCAAACAAACTTCATTAAAGTATTGTTTCCAGGGAGGCCGTATATGATCAATCAATCAAGAGGACTCCTCTTGAACAGCTAGGCTTTTATTAATACCGTTTTAGTGATATTTCTCTTGACCTACAAGATACATAATTATATTACCTCAAGCATACATAATTATATGCTTGAATGAAGACTCTATGCAATTTCAACTGAACTTCCTTAATAGATTATATCTTTTGTATCATGGCATGTTAACGATTCCCTTTTTTAAAAAAAAATGGTGAAAGTAAAATTTTCTCTGAAAGAAATATGATTGGGAACCAATGAAACCTGTGTGAAGTATCAATCTTTTCTGGGTCATGAGTTCCTGAAGAATGACTGCCCTTCTTCTCAGAAAATACATACTTAAGTTTGCACACATTTTTAGAATGCTGTTCACAAACATATTCACATACTCCAGTTCAAAAACTAAAGACTGCTGCATACTTTTAAATATTTTTTCCACTGATGGTTCCATTGCTGCCTCCTTAAGTTCTTGGCCAGTTTTTCCACGCCGGATCCCAATTCTTGTCTTGGTGGCATATTGCTGATATACATGAAAACAAAGACACACGATACATACAGCAAAACAGAATGTTATTAATAAAAGACAATTAAATCTCATTACACTAGAAAACTCTATATAACTTGGTACTTTCTATGTATACAGTTTCACTATAAAGATCTGTTAGCCAATATAAAAAATTAAATGCAGACCCTACCCACCTGTGGTCTATCTTTGAAGTGATTCACTTAAATTTAGTTTACAACTTAACTTCTTAAAGTTTCAGAATAATTATTTCATAAACTACAGATTTATATCTCTAGAATTATACTTTAAACACTAACTTTTAAAAAACATGCATTCAGTAAGTATTAGCTACATTTTTTTTTCATCTGGGAAATGGGCTCAAGAAAAAAAATCAATGGAGGGATGATTATTACCTCTTTTTTTTTAGATCTTTTTCGACAGCAGAATAGTTAATTCAAGAGGAAAACAGCTGTTTCATCTGGGAAATGGGCTCAAGAAAAAAAATCAATGGAGGGATGATTATCACCTCTTTTTTTTTAGATCTTTTTCGACAGCAGAATAGTTAATTCAAGAGGAAAACAGCTGTCTCTTAGCTTATATTTTCTTATCTACTTCACATTTCAAAATTTATAGTTCTAATTTGAATGCTGGAGAAATCTATTAAAAAAGAAAGGAAAAAGAAAATCTCTAACCTGATGGATTTTACCGCTCTTTAATCAAGAGCCGAAATGAAATTAATAATAAGCTACTGACCGGGCGCCTGGGTAGCTCAGTGGGTTAAAGCCGCTGCCTTCGGCTCAGGTCATGATCCCAAGGTCCTGGGATCGAGGCCCACATCGGGCTCTCTGCTCGGCAGGGAGCCTGCTTCCTCCTCTCTCTCTCTGCCTGCCTCTCTGCCTACTTGTAATCTCTCTCTCTGTGTCAAATGAATAAATAAAATCTTTAAAAAATAATAATAATAAGCTACTGACCAAATGTTAATATTCTTGGTTTCTGAAGCTTTTGACTACATGCTCCACTATCTCTTTGTTGTACCATATAGCTCTCATCTCACACAAATCACTGTAAATTCCCTGAATGACACTCCAAAAGCTGTAAGTAAAGAGAAAGTCATAGGAGCTCTTTATGTCTTTCATACGTGGTAAGGAGGAACAGAATGACACAAAACTAATGGGCAGTAAGAGCTGATTTGAGACATTATCAAGGCTAACTGTTTCAGTAAATCACTAATGGTACGACAGGGAGCTTCATACAGTCAAAAAAAAAAAAGGTCCCAGTGCACAGAGGGACACAATAGAAGATATCAGATTATCTTTACCCGGCTGGGTGTTAACAGCCATTGATTCTTCGTGATGGAATTCTTCACAATAGGGGAGGCCTTGGTGAAAGCTGGTTGGAAAACCCTGGAAGGGAGTGTCCGGAGACACACAAATCTTGCGGCCAGCATGGTGGTGCACCAGGTTTACCAAGCAGATCTGAAATGCTAGTTCGAGACACAAACAAAAAAAACCTCATTGACCAACTGAGGGAATGACACAGAAGGGCCTGCCAATCATATTTCAGTAGAAAAATGGAGTAGGGACCTTTTTAAATTTTAATGATGAATTGTTGGCTTATTCCTTGTTATTTCAAGAAATTCACCCCACAGAACCCAATTTGGGATGATCACCAAAATAGAATTAAATCCCAGCCTGAACAATATGGTGTATGACTCGGTATAAATTATGTGTCTAATACAAAGTAGATATTAATACCTTAGGACAACTGCAGTGTGTGATAGCTTTCATAAATGTGGTTTTAAGCATTCAATGAGGAAATTTAAAACAAGACTGTATAACTTTTGAGCAGAAGAAAAATGTCATCCAAGGTAGAGATTAATAGCTCTTCAAGGTCATGCTGCACTGTAAGGTTTCACAACATCAACAGTAATCAAACATTTAAATGTCTACTAAACATGCCACATATTACTTCCCTTCAAAAATGTGATAAAAATACTCAAGGTACTGAAACCACCTGGGATGCATCTTAAAATGTAAATGCTGGGTCCTAACTCCGGTCTTAATGATTTAACCTCTAGCAACAGGACACAGGAATGTTTTACCTAGCATCCCCAAAACTAAGAATCCTTGCTAAAAATATCTAACCCAGTGTACTTCCAGCTCTGCCAATGAATGTTGTACACTGGATGTACAACACTGAGAAAATACCAAGACCTTCTACTACTTTCACGCCATTACATCATCTCAGCCTGTTGCGGTTTATCGCCCCCAGTACTCAACACATGGACCGGGAACGAGGCCTCGCTGAGTGGCCTCCATGTCGCGCAACATAACTAAGTGGAAGCCTAGTTTCTGCCACATGCCCGAAGTGGCCTGGGAGTGGCCTCCGAGACTCAGGTACGTTGAAATGGACACAGTATGACCGAGCCCAGACGCCTGGTCCCCTGAGAAAGTTCACCCAGCGCTCCAGACTCGGTTGAGAACTCGGCAGCAAGCCTCCAGGCTCCCAAAGTCAACGCACAACCCTACAACACCCCGCTCCGGCACCCCCTTATCTGAAGAGCGCCGGCTACGCGGCCCAGCCGCTGGGTGATTCAGCACCTCTGCCCGAGGGAGAAGAGGGCGGCGGGGACGAGCCCCAGCCCGCCCGCCCCAGGCCCGGCCGCCGCCGCCCCCTTTCACCCGGTCACCCGCAGGACGATGACCCTAAGGAGCCGTCAAGGTGTGGCACCGCCAGGCTGTGACGCAGCCAGTAGCGCCGCCGCCTTCGGCCCTTCTCAGAAGTCCCCAGCGGCCCCGCGAAGCCGGACGTCAGGACAGTGGATCTCCGGTGCTAGCAGGCCCGGCGTAGCCATACCTCAGTCCCCGGTCACCTCGACCGCACAATTACCCTTCCGGGCGGGCGAAACGCAAACGCGCCCACCTCCCTGGACCTCCGCCGGCTCCTTACTGCCTCTGCGCGCGCAGTTTCCCCTACTAACTGAGTGACGCAACATCCGGAGAATCGCCAAACACTAGGGTCACCCAATCATGAGCAGGTCTCTGACGGAAGGGCTGGCACGGTAGGCGGGAGGGCTTCCGGGCTAGAGGGGCGGGGCCGGTAGTGACTTGTCGAAAGCGTCATAGTCAGCGTCCATTTTGGGTGTGGGCAGCGAAGGCACTTCAGCCATGTTGGCTATGGGTAGGGGAGATAGTCGTCTTTTTTGTCTCAACAGTTTCAGTAGCGGCAGTTAACAAAAACGTAAAAATTGAAAAAGAATATTAAATGTGTGAGAACTAAAAATTATTCCGTTGCCCCTTTATTTTCCTCATGTTGCTTTTTTTTTTGTCCTTTTCAAGAATGTTTTGCGAGATGGCTAGTGTGCCAAACTTGGTAGTTTCAGAGTGGAGCCGATCTGTTTCTTGGGTCTGACGCCTAAGGGTTGGCTCATGAAATCTAGGAAAGAGTCTAAATCACATAAGGTCGCCGACTAGATTTTAGCAGGATTTCCCCCCCATTGCTCTGACCTCCCACGAGACATGTTCAGGCTTCAGTGTGTACATGTATTACAGGCATGATACAACAACCTCTGCCTCTTACTTTGTCCTGAGGACTGTGAAGATGTTTTCATTACACATAATTTGTAAAGTGAAAAGCCATTTCTCGGCTACACGACAGAGGTTTTGTTTTGTTTTCCTTTCACGATCTTTTATCCATTACACAAATATTTGCTGAGTCTCACTTTGTACCAAGCACTGAACTAGGGATAAAATGAATAAAACACAGCCAACACTGTTGTTTGGACAAAACAAACATTACGGTGTTGACTTTCTGGTAGAGACAAAAAAGACAAAACATTGGTGGTGATAAGTACTATAGAGGAAAACAAAGCTGCATAAAGCCTTAGAGGGGTGTTATTTTAGATAAGATGATTAACAACCTGTAAAATTCATGAGCCTTACCTCCTCGGCTATTGTTAATTGTGATTTATGATAATCCTCTAACCATGTAAATCTTGACAAACATAAAGGTTTACATTTTATGTGGGTAATAAAACAGTTTGGCAGCTCACAATTTTTATTTCTTTACCCTGAAAATGGCAGGAAAACACTGTAGAGAAATCTGTCACTTAAGATAGTGAACAGGTCAAGCAAGATCAATTTAATCTTTAGATCTTCACCCAATTTGATTAGCTAGCAAATGGATTCTTTGTTTAGCTACCTTAGTGGGTTTTTTTCTTCCTACAGCTTCTGTTATCAGCAAAGAGAAGGGATTCAGAACACAGTACCTGAATAAACAATATGCCTTTTTAAGTGATTTGTAGGATTTTTTTTTTTTAGATTTTATTTATTTATTTGAGAGAAAGAAGGAGAGAGAGCCAGCACAAGAAGGGGATGGGCAGAGGGAGAGGGAGAAGCAGGCTTCCTGCTGAGCGGGACCCTGACCTGCTCCTTCCCAGGAGGCAGGATCATGACTTGAACCGGAGGCAGTTGCTTAACCAACTGAGCCACCTAGGTGATTTATAAGATTCTTATTAATTAAAGCTTATTCTCCTTATAAAGGAAAATAAATTTGCGATTGCATATTTCCTTTTCTCAAGTATGGGGTTTGCATTGTTTCCACAGATGTCAGATATTTTGAAAAAGGAGTGTTACCTGGTCCCATCATTGGGAAGATATACTCAGTGTGGGGTGGGGAGAGATTTCATTGACTGGAAACTAATTAGGAATTTATTGCAATTGTTCAAGCAAAAAGTGTTGAGGGCTGGAATTAAGATAGTAGAGGGACAGAGAGGGGGTTTATGATAGAGATACATGACTAAGGAGGAATTTACGGGATTTAATGACTGATTGAATATAGCTGATAATGATGAGGGAGGCACCCAGGATAATCCATGTGTTCTGAATTGAGTGAAATTGGGTGGATAATTACACCATTAATTTAGTGATAGGATACAGAAAGAGATACAGATGTGGGGGAAGTAGGTTAAGTAAAAGTCAGTATTGAGACAGGGAAACTGAAGGACTCCATGAAAATCTATTTTTGCTTCTTTTCCTGCTTCGATTCTTGCAAGGACTTACACTCCCACCTCACTTTACATATGCCTCATAATATACTCCTTGTAAGGGACAAGGAGTTAATTATTTCTTTAGAATAGATAATGTCTAAGGAAGGACAAGGTGAGAATAGCTGGACAAAGCTATTATATGGATACTCCAGATCACCAGCGCTAGACATCTAGACACCAAGGCCCCCTGACTCCAAGGAATCACACCTGGGCGCTCATTTTGTTCTAACCAGTTCCTGGATGCCTGAGGGCACGTGTGTACCAGACCCTGCTGAGGACCCTCCCTCCTCAGTAAAAAGCCCCAGACCCTGAACAAAGACAAGACTCATGGTCCTTTCCTTTCTGAGTCTTCCAGACACTCCCTCTGTATCTGCTTTCTCTATGTTTTCTGTTAAGTTCTACTCTCACTTCCTGCTGGCTCGCACTTGATCTCCACCCTATGGGAAGCCAAGGACCCTCTTGGCTGGTCCTGCAGGACCGCCTCTAGATTTCCTGGACCCTGCCTGCCAGCATCAGTATGAAGTGTTAAATTGTAAGCTCTCTGCTTCTAAGGCCTTGGAGCATAGGACAGAAAACAGGAAAATACACGAATCATGAATCTTAATGCTGTATATCCACCACTATTTTTATTGAAGCCTGCTGACTGGCTGCTTATCCTCCACCTGCTGGCTAAATGAAAAGTGCTGGGTTGTAGAGGAGAAAAATCAGAATCAAGGACTGAAGAAAAAATATTTTATTTCTTTTTAGTTAAAAAGATTCAAGAGGACTGTGGAGATATTTTCCCCCTGCCCCACTAAACTTTTCCATCAGGAGATGTGGGGAGCATGAAAGAGAGTTGAAAGGGGAGTTCGTGAAGCTTTTACCACTGCCCTCCCCGATGTGCTCCCTGTGTCTCCCTACAAAGGAGAGGTGCTTCTCCCTGAAAGGTTGGTAATGTTTGTGAACATGGGGGGGCCAAATGGTAGCTGCTTTTCATATGCTGTTTTTTTTTGTTTTGTTTTGTTTTTCATATGGTGTTTTTAAGTGGCACAAAACAAAGCAGGTGGGAAGGAGTCAAGATCTTTCCCTCCTTGGTTTTCCTCGGATTTAAAATTTGCCATGTCAGATTCCTAGAATTCCTGAGACCTGGATAAATCCAAGAATGTAGCTGTGAGTGTGGGCTAGCTTGTTTGTACCTTTTAAGACGCTGTTCAGTAGTGAGGGGGTCCCTTTCCAGAAATATGCTCAGATGGGCACCAACAGATCATAGTGGGTGCTACAGAACAGAACTGGCATCTCTCTCTCTGAGTAAGAGATCAAACTGTGCCAACCTCAACCGAAGAAAAATGAAGCCATAGCTAAGAAGGAACTGCTCCCCGTGGGTTCTGCTGAAAGCATTACCTGGACGCGGGTACACTGACCAGAAAATAGAGTGGAGGAATAGAAAGCAGGCCACACCTGTTTCCTCTTGTTTAATGTAATGTTTCTCAGCCATACGGGGCCCGGGAGAGGAGAAAGGGCTTTGAACTAGAAGGCCACTGATGGTGAGATGTCCTAAATCTGACCGGTAAATTGTCAGACTGCCTGAGCCTATCAGAATGGACTGGACTAAGCTATATGCTTTAGGCTGAATGGTGGCCCAAAAGTAACATTGATTCCAGATTAAGGAAAATGTAGTTCATTTCTGTACTCATTTTACTGGCAGTTTTTCAATGTATACCCCTCACTGAGATGCAGCCAAATACTGCATGTGGATCAAAAGAGCAAGTTCATTAATGTGATGGTACCTGTTAAGGGGCAGAACATTGGAGGAATTTTGACAATAATCTCATACTTTCTGATCAGTTTGCAAAGAGGACACTAAAACTCACAAATGATAATAGCTTAAAACATAGCAAGGTAATGGTAGATCTGGGTCTAGAAGGAGCATTCTCAATTGGGGTTAAAAACTGGTTCTTGAGGGATAAAAAAATCTTTATATATAAAACAAATATAGCATACAATATATAGTTTATAAAGATATATATATATATAGTATAATACATAACACACAGCACATAGATAAGTATATCTGTGGCATTAACATTTCATGGGGAGGGAAATTAGGGTAAAAATGTCTAAAAATGCTTCTTAGAGAAGCAATAATGAAATAATGGTTGAAAAATATTGGTCTAGAACCTAGGACTTCTGTGACTATGGTGGTCCACTCTGATGGCAGGCCTGCTCAGCAGAAAAGCTTTTGGTATTTCCCTCTATGATTCTATCAGTGAGATGTTATTTTAGGTTATTTTATGATTTCTTGATTCAAAATTCAATCATTCTAGCCTTTGTTTCTAACTGCTTTAGGACATCTCCATCTAACATGTCTCAAGACAACTTATAGCCAGAATTATAATGTGGATTAGAAATGTTTTATTCCTGGGAAATCTCACAGAATCCAAGGGTAGGCAGTATAGCTGTGTGTCACAATGACTCAAGTCAAACACTGAAAAGTCACAAAACATGAAAACTGGAGGTTCCCGTACCATCCCCCCACTCCGCTGGTTTGATTAATTTGCTAGAGTGGCTTATAGAACTCAGGAAAACAACTTACTATATTACTGACTTATTATAAAAGGATACAACTTAGGAACAGCAAGACAGAAGAGATACATAGGGCAAGATATGTGAGAAGGGGCATGGAACTTCCATTCTTTCTCTGGGTGTTAACACCCTTTCAGCACCTCCACCTGTTCACCAACTGGGAAGCTTCCTAAACTCTGTCCTTCTGGGTTTTATGGAAGTTTCATTACATAAGCACGGTTGATTAAATCATTGGCCATTGATGATAGATTCAACCTCCAGCCCCTCTACCCTCCCTGGAGGACTAGGTGGGAGGGTTAGGCCAAAAATTTCAACCCTTTAATCACACAGTTGGTTTTCCTGGCAACTAGAGGGGAGATCAGTGGGAGAACTGGTGAAGTAGAAGACGGGGATTAAGGAGTGCACTTGTAATGAGAACTGGTGATGTATGGAATTGTTGAATCACTACATCATACACTTGAAACTAATAGAGCACTGTATGTTACCTACACTGGGATTTTAAAAAGATACTATATTTGGAACTTCAGGCACACTTGAATCACCACCTGATTAAATTTACGATAATTAAGAGTAATTTCCAAGCGTAGAAGATTTTTGCACCAGTTATTTGGCAGGTTAAATGGAGATGTGAAGAAATTACCACCCTTGCATCTTACAAATCTTTGAGGGTAACATTATTTCTTGCATTTCTTTGGGAATGCATATTGCTTTTTGTTTACCATTTTGCAAGGAGTATTCCTGGGGCTTCCACTTGACCCTTCCTTCCATAATTTGTGTGAGGAGGAAAGCAATGCAGATACTCTTCCAGTTATAAGTAATCTCTTCACTGTACAGTTCAGTTCTTGGGAAATAACCACAGGATGTGTCTATAGACCCATTGGACTTACTGTAAGACAGACTCCGGCTACGATTCCACATATCACCTGACCTTCATAAGTCCTCATGCTTAACAGTGGATCATGACAATGTTGTGATTCTTCACAGATTAGTGACACTTCAGAGGCAGGATCTGATCACTTCCAGAAGGGCTGGGTATTTTTGTTTCTCTGGTAAATGGTCATAGGTCTTTCCAAAGAAGACTTGGAAGGAGAGTCATAGCCCATGCTTATGGCTGTATTTCAAGATGCTTCTTCAGAGGGACTTAGTCTCCCCTTCAAACAGATTTTCGAGTCTGTTTACAGGTTTTGGTCCAGGAAGTAGGTAAGAAGCAATGAATCTCCACTAAGGCAACTTAAATCTTGTGTCCACTTATCAGACCAAGACATTTTCTGTTTATATATTATGAAACAGCACTTCTTTAGGCTACTTTTTAAATTTCATTTCCAGGGATTGAATGGTCCATTTAGTTAGTCACATTTGCCCATGGGGCAATACTCTGAGTACTACTCTGTCTTTGGGGTTTATTACAATTGTTATCTAATTGTTAAGGATCAAAATCTGGCCTCTAGTGCACTGGGATCTCATCATTCCCATTGAGATCAGGGAGCACAATCCATGTTGACATCTCAAAATTGTTATCTCCAACCTACAGAGGCCGGCCACCATGGAAATCCCTTTTTCCATTTCATTTTATTTATTTATTTATTTATTTATTATTTAATTTAATTTAATTTAATTTAATTTAATTATTTATTTTATTTTTATTTTATTTTATTTTATTTTATTATTTATTTTATTTTATTTTTATTTTATTTTATTTTTATTTTATTTTATTTTATTATTTATTTTATTTTATTTTTATTTTTATTTTATTTTTCAGTGATCCAAGATACATTGTTTATGCACCACACCCAGTCACCATGGAAATTCCGAGGATGTTGGTTATCCTCTTACCAAAGCACTCTCCATGAGTAGGGCTAAGGGGTGGTCAAACAGTTGGACATAATGGATCTACTCCAATGTTCTTTTCCCCTCTGGTCTTCAGATTCCTTTATAGCAGTGTTGTAGTGTAGCCCAGGTCCCAGTGCTGGCAGCAGCGGCATCCTCCCTGAGGTTGTTAGAAATGCAAATTCAAGGACACCCTCAACCTATTGGATCAGAATTTCTGGGTATGAGGTCCAGGAAACTATTTAAGCACATCTCCATGGGATATTGATGCATGTACAAATGTAAAAAAATCACTGTTCTACAGCATGCCAGAGAAATTTTGGCATCTCATACTCATAGACTGTAGGCTGTTGTGTCTAAGCTTCAGTCTTAATCACCCAACGAGAAAACTATAAAGGCACTTTCATAAGCTTACACTAACACATTTAAATCCCAAATTCCAGGGGCACCTGGCTGTCTCAGTTCATGGAGCATAGGACTCTTGATCTCAGGTTTGTAAGTTCAAGCCCCATGTTGGGTGTAGAGATTACTTAAATATAAAATCTTAAAAAAAAAATAAGTCCCAAATTCCAGCAAGTGCGTCCACATTGAAAATCAAATCACATATTTAATTTTCTTTAATATAATACCCTTAGCATCCACCTTCATACATACATACATCCACCTCATACATACATACTCCTGTTGATACCAGTGGGTGAGATCCCATCTCTCCTTTTGGTATTTGATATGTCTCTCCAGGACCAGGAGTTATACTGCTCTGTCTGGACTATGCTGACATCTAACTCTTACCTTAGGTCCAGAGCCAATGAGGGACAGCATGGGTGATGAGATTCTGTGACTCTAGTGAGTCAGGAGTAGTTGCTGAATCTTACTTTTTTTTTAATGGTGCAAAGGGTGCTTTCCTTAGATGAGGGCCAGATTGGGTGTGCGTGTGTGTGTGTGTGTGTGTGTGCGCGCGTGTGTGCGTGTGTGTGCGTGTGTGTGTGCGTGTGTGTGTGTGTGTGTGTGGCTACTGCTGCCAGAAAAAAGATTAAGGGGGTACTTGGGGGTTCAAAATTTTCAGGCTTAGTATCTGCCCCAATGTTGCCACACCATCTCTCTGCACGAATGCCCTTACCTTAGTGTGAGGGACTTGGCAGATTTTCCCAGTCAACTCATCCTGCAACTTCATAATCCTTCCAATCAGGCCCCGAGTTTGATCCTCAGCTATATTTGTTCTGTGGTCACAGGAGAGAAGAGATTCCTTTCATAGTGGTGTTTTGGTTTTATACCCCTACTTGGGTTTGGATTTCAAAGTTTCAGTGTCCTCTTCTCTGTGTAGGATAGTTAGACATAGCCAGCTGGCCCCACAATCTTTATAATAACCTCACTTACCTTAACAAACAAGTGCCACACTTTTGTCTTAGCAACTAAATGCCATAGCTATCTCTCAGTTCCTGTCCCTGGACCCATCCCCCATTCCTTGCTACTACCAGTAATGATTTGAGTAATTGTGATGCCACCTCATGTCTGGAAAAGAGGTTATGTGTGCTTTTATCAAATATGTGAGACATTTCAGAATCATGTTTTGAGAGTCTGTCTCCTGGGTACCACTTACTGTATTAGCATCCAGTAGGAAACAGATGGCACATTAAAGAGACAATTGAAGAGAGTCTAATGAAGTCACTTTTTGCAAATGCATATACTGGGATAACACACACGTGGGGATAGTAAAGCACCCTGGAATTAGCAGTAGTGGGAAGCTGTTATCACCCTGGGCCTGGAAGGATAAGGGGGAGGAGATGGTCATAGTGGATCATGCAAGAATTACAGGTATAGCAGAGGGATCACCAAACAGGAGTTGTGACTACCATTAAAGCCATGGCATGGCAGGGCCAGAGCCAGGGGCATAAACACTCCAACTTCCCACCCTCTGATCAGCAGCTAGTGCCTCCCAATAATGGAACCTAGCTCTAAGCCAGAAGGACCTGGGACAATACAGTTCCTGGAGGTTAGTTTTCCAGGGCCCATGGTGGGGTGGAGAAGTGTGGAGAATGGGTCTTCACCTTCTCATTTGTTATAGGCTGACTTCTGTCCCCCCAGAATCATAGGTTGAAGCTCTAACCCCTGAATGGGACTATATTTGGAGATGGAGACTTTAAGGAGGTAAGTCAAATGAGGTCGTAAGTGTGTGGCCTTAATCTGGTAGGACCAATGTCTTTATAAGAAGAGGAATATACACTCTTACTCTCATCTGAGGGCACAGTGGGAAGGGAGCTCTAAGCCAGGAAGAAAGGTCTCACTCAACACCAACCCTGCTGGTCCCTTGTCCTAGACTTCTAGCCTCCAGAACTGTGGGAAAATAAATTTCTGTTTTTCACGCCACCCAGTCTGTGGTAGTTTGTAATGACAGCCCCAACAGACTAACATGTCACCTACACGATGAAAATTGTACACATGTGTCTCATGGGGTTCCTGTGAGGATTAAGTGATGTAACGTGTGTGAAGTTTCTGAGCTGAGTGGACGCACAATAATTATTATTTTTATTATTGGTATTAAGAGTTAAATACTGAGAGTCTCACTTTATGATTTTTAGATACTGCTCTGTATGGTTTTTTTTTTCTTGAGCTTCAATTATCTTTCCTGAGGGGAACCAAATAGGTCTTCATACATTATACATAATATGTGGTTTATGATACCTTTTTACATTCTATTTATAATCTGCTTTTTAAAATGTCTTAGTCCCCTCCCCGCCAGCACTGTAACATGTTGGATTAGTGTCTCATTTTAGCAGTTTCCAATGTCTTCTTTACTAGTTGATAACAGATGGTTCTGAGCTCATTACTCTATAAATATAGATTATATATATTTTTTTTCTGACTGAATTACTTTGTATTAGTCCCTGATGAAGCTCACCTGCCACGTTTCAAAATGTTCTTGTCAAACAGCAGACCCAACACTATTTTCATTTTTATCTTCTGTGTTTTACATTTGCATTGCTTGTCTTTTCAGTACATAAATGCTTATGGGCAGAAAGCACTCATTTTATGTCATTTTATGTGTCAGTTTCAAGCATCAAACACACTGATAGTTTTGAAAAAAGTAATGAAATTCCTTTCAGGTAAAAAAAAATCACATTTTAGGATTTATTTAGATTTACTGAAATGGTGGTGTGCTTGTAATGAAGCACTGTCATCCAAATATTTCAGTGCTGGGTTACATGATCCAAAACCCACAAGTGTGGTGCCCACACAGATCTTTTAAAAAAGGATAATGATGGCAAAATGGTTTGTTAGTTATTAAGACTATACTGTTTTATCAATAATACAGAAAGTAGGTCACAAGAATAGTTTAATAATAGCTACAGCTAATTGAATTCTACCATGAGCAGACATTACTAGTTGCTGGCTCTTTTGTACTTATATTGTGTTCTCTTATAAGATGGTCTCAGAGGTTTGATCCTGCCTTTCCCCATGTTATCCCACCACTAGCAGCATTAAATCACTTGACTGGATTTAACCAGGGGATGGGGCTTTTCCAGGTGAGTGTATAAGAGGGTGAAAATGGCAAATGAAAGGTTTTCAAGGGAGGGATTGTAAGGCTGGGCCATAGGGTCTAGGCTGGGTCAGAGTAGATGTGAGAAAGACGAGAGAAAGTAAGAAACTGGTATAGTTAATGGCTGGGATATTTTTTGAATTTAAATACTTGTTGGAGTTGGTGATTTCAATGAAATGAGGTTGTGGCAAAAAAAAGTTTGGATATTCTGAAATTCAGATTTTGGAGGAAAGTGTGGTTGTTGGTAATATCGAAGTCATGAGTATGAGCATGGAATAGGTGACTGAGGTATGGCAGGAGATGATTAAAGTGCCAAAGAGCTGAGAGGTCTAAGTGTTGGGTGAATCTTCCAATGGATGCAGATGCCCCAAGAATGGTGCTAGAAGGAGGGGCGGAAGGGGAGCTAGTGTAGTAGGCACAGTAATGGCTCCCTAAAACACCCCTGTTCTAATCTCTGGAACTGCAAACACATTACCATACATGGCAAAAGGGACTTTGCATATATGAGTAAGTTAAAGATCTTCAGATGTGGAGTTTATCCTGGATTATAGGGGGAGGGGCAATTTAATCACAAGTGTTCTTACAGGTGTGAGGTAATAGGGTCCAAGTCTGAGATGTGATGATGTAGGCAGGGGTTGCAGTGATGTGGGGTAATGGGCAAGGATGGGCAGCTTCTAGAAGCTAGAAAAAGGCATGGAAATAGGTTTCCCCCTCCAGAAAATAGTGCCTCTAGAAGGAACATAGCCCTGATGAAGTTATTTTAGACTCCAGAACTGTAAGATAAGACATTTCTGATGTTTTAAGCCAATGAGTTTGTGGTAATTTGTTATTTAGCAATAGGAAGCTAAAACAGCAGGTATTAGAGTCATCAGTGAATTAGGGAGAGTGATGGTAGTGGGTAGGAGGTAGGAGAGTAAATGGGAACTAAGGAGGGTGAAGCCTGATGCATACATTTAAATGTTGCTGGGGTTTCAGAAGAAGGAAGGAATTTTATAGGCTATGCATCATGAATTCCAGGGTCATGATGGAAGGTTTGGGTATGGTAGGAAATAGGATCAGATTTGGGTGGGCCCGGATCATTATCAGGATATGTTATGGAGAACCTGGGGAGTTTGGGTTTCTGATGGCACCTGGATAAACAAGGAAGAGAAGTGAGGGTCTTTTGGGTCTCTTACCTCCAGATACTCTCATTTATTCATTCAACACTTATGAGGAGGCTCTTAAATGGTCATGTGTGGTTTGATGGACTATGGGCAAGTGAGTGCACCCACCTGGGGGATCCCGGGGATTGTCCTCACAAACACCAGGGATCTGAAATGCTCCAAAAGCTTTCTTTCTTTCATCTGGAGGTTAAGTAGTAACGATAGGTTGGAAGGTTGAGGGGAGAATGAAAACAAAAAGATGTGGATGGGCATGTCTTCGAATAGGAAGCTTGGAACTTCCACGTTCTCTGGTGGCTTGATGAGCAGGAGAAAAGACAAACCATACAGAATGGAAGAAGAATCAGACAGGCATCAGATTTCTTATCCACAGCATTGGATGTTGGATGCCAGTGGAGTAGTACCTTCAGAGATCTGAAGGAATAGGACTGAGGACCTAGAATTTCATACCAAGGAAGAAAACAAATCAAGTGTGAGTGCGGGCAGGAGTTTGCTCTGGGAGGGAATCCTTGCCTTTCTTCTGCTTTGAACTGAAGGGGACTGGCTCTGTGGGCTGGATTTCTCAGGCTCCTGTTTTACTGGGTTCTGATTGGGTTCAAGCAGGGAGAGTGTGGAAGGAATGCAGAAACCAGGGAGAATTCCTCCTGCCCCTGTGCCTCTAGTGCAATCTGACCTTTGCTGTGTCTTCTCCGTGGCTCTGGGTTCTCCTGGGATCTGCTAATGCCACCTCTTGCTTTGTCCCTCCAGCCTAAAGATGGTTGTGAATGTCTACTGTCTGTAATATCTGGGTTACCTTTTCCCTTGTTTGGTTTCTCAGTTTTTCATTATGTGACCAATTTTCTCCATTAAATTCCTTCTGTTTGAATGCTTATAGTGGTTTCACTTTTCCTGTTGGGAATCTGAGTGATAAATAATAAGAAAAAGGCATTTTTGGAGTTCATGGAGTCAGAAAGCTTATCAACAACATAATCCTTCTGATATAGATAGACATAGATCCAGACAGGGTTCCTGAAGGACCAGCCATGAGGGTCCTTGGCTTCGCACAGGACAGAAATCAAATGTGAGTCAGGAGGAACGGAGAGCAGAGTTTACTAAAGGTACAGAGAGAGCACAGAGACAGAGCATCCGGGAGACTTGGAAAGGAGAGAAGAGAGAGTCTTGTCTTCACTTGGGGTCTTAGGTTTTTGTTAAGGATTGTGGTCTGATATATGTGTCCTCTCAGGCATCTGGGAACTGGTCAGAAGAAGGACAAGGGTCCAGGTGTCTCCTCTAACTCTTTCTTTCTTTCTTTCTCTCTTTCTTTCTTTCCTTCCTTCTTCCTTCCTTCTTCCTTCCTTCCTTCCTTCCTTCCTTCCTTCCTTCCTTCCTTCCTTTCTTTCTTTTTTCTTTCTTTCTTTCTTTCTTTCTTTCTTTCTTTCTTTCTTTCTTTCTTCTTTCTCTTCTTTTCTTCGTTTCTTTCTCTCTTCTCTTTCTTTCGGATTTTGTTTGTTTGAGAGAGAGAAGGAGAGAGAGAGACAGAGATAGCAAGAGCATGAGCAGGGAGGAGAGGGAGAAGCAGGCTCCCCGCTGAGCAGAGAGCCTGACACTGGACTTGACCCCAGGACACTGAGATCATGACCTGAGCCCAAGGCAGATGCTTAACCAACTGAACCACCCAGGTGTCCCTAACTTACTTATTTCTTAAAGCTAGGGAGTCTTGGCATCAAGATGTCTAGCACTGGTGGTCTGAAATACACACAAGATGGCTTCCTCTGGTCATCTTTGCCTAGTCATTTCCTACATATTATCTATGGTGCTGGAAGACTCCAAAGAAATCATTAACTCCTTGTCCCTTACAAGGAGGACATATATTATTTGTATGTATATAGTGGGGGTGCATGTCCTAGCAAGAAGAGTAGCAGGAAAGGCAGGAAAAAAGCACATTTTAGTGGAGTCCTTCAGTTTCCCTATCTCACTTCTTAGGAAGTTTCATGATAATACTCTAGAAAAACAAGGAGGAACTCAAAAGAGGGCCTTGATCCACTTGAGAGAGCAAGAGGGAGCAGTGGATCCAGTCCAAGAAGTCAGTGAAGGCTAATCTAGGATAAGAGCTATGCCACAAGCCTAGAGAAAAACATTCCAGCATGAAACAGGAGTATGGAAGGTTCCAAAAAAGGCAGTTTAAAACCCATCCCTTCAAGCAAAATCACAAGCAATTGTGATCCAAACTTGAAGAAAAATTCAATATGCAATGATTTTAAATACAATTAACAGAATATAAGAGAACCCATTTCACCTTGATGCAAAGATCATTCTCCTCTCCATGGCCCAAGTATTGTGACATTGGGCTTGTAAAAAAGAAAATATAATCCTAGCATTATACTTGGCCTTGCAGTAAAAAATTATTTAGAGTCATTAATGTAAATGCTGGTTATTGTTTTTTTTAGCTCTTGAAGTCAACCTAAATACAAAAATAAAAGACTTGATTGTGATTGCAGCAGAGAATAGAAATGTTAACAGCCTCGTACTGTAAAAGGAAAAGTACAGTTGCAGAAGGTCAAGGGAGGCCAGTTGAAGGGGGTGAATAAGGCATCAATATTCTCATTTTGCAAAGGAAAGAATGAACCATCTCAAGCTGACAGAATAAGCAGAGGACTACTTTGTTATTTAAAATGATTAAGATAACTAATAGTGGATGTAAAAGCAATACTGTAATTTTCAAACATTAAGAGAAAAGCAACGCCATACCTAAATTCCATAGATTTTGCCTCCAGTTGTTAAATCTAGAAAAAGGCTGCCTGAGGGGTTGGGAGCTAGGGAGCAGGGAGGTAGGCTGTTTCTTTCTAGCCTAAGCTCTCTTTTATTTTATTATTTTTTTAATTAAAAATTTTTTAAAAAAGATTTTATTTATTTATTTGAGCAAGAGAGAGTATGAACAGGGAGGAGGGGCAGAGGCAGAGGGAGAAGCAGGCTCCCCAGTGAGCAGGGAGCCTGACTGGGGGCTGGATCCCAGGACCCTGGGATCATGACCTGAGCCGAAGGCAGACGCTTAACCAACTGAGCCACCCAGGCGTCCCTCTTTTATTTTTTAATTTGTTATCTTGAGGTTTTAAAACACACTGGAATAAAGCAGAATAAAATGAACAGTGTTCGTCTCTAGGAAGTAAAACTATATTCCCCACCTCCTCTTCTTTTTGCTCCATCTTTTGAGTTCTCTATAGTGAGCATTTATTTCCTTTTTCATGAAAGCATTTATTTCCTTTAAAAAAAAACACAAGAACTGTTCCATTTTTCCTCATCTCAGGCAGAATTGAGTCCAAACTCCTTCCAAGCAAGAGTAATAGTAATTAGAACTCCTTAGTACTAGTGATGGGGGTGATGATGAACATGGTTCCAACCTTCTCAGCTATGGGAGCTCTATCAAGTTAAGTAATCTCACTGTATTTCAGCTTCTTACCTGTTAAGCTGAGATATTCATTATGGTACTGACCTGTTCATGACTGTTCCGAGGATGACATGAGTTAATCTATAGGAAGCTTGTGGACTGGCACATTGTAGACACTATGCAAGTCTTTGCTATTCAGGATTCCTTATGATCTGGCTCCTGGGTACCCTTGCAAATGCACCTCTCTAGGCCTTCTTTCATACAGAAATTGTATCTTCTCACTTTTCCCTTCTGTCCCACTTAAACTTTCTTCAAAGCCCAGCTCACATACCACTTCCCATGCAGCTTTCTCTGATCTTCCAGCAGGAAGTACTTTCTCTAGGCACTACAGTTTTTATCTGAGTCGTAAGAGTCTTATGATACTTAGTACTTTCTATGCTGTATTCCATTATGGATATATATATGTGCATATTATTCCAATTAGGTTGAACACACCTTGAGGACAGAGTGAGTATTTTATTTTCAAGTGCCTGGCAGAAAGCAGATGTCCCCAAAATATTTTTAAATGAGTCAGAAAAGAAAAGGACAAGCAGAGCTGTATCTTAATTATGAAAAAAGGCTCAATACTCCTTGGTTTTCCAGAAGAATCGTTATCCTTGTCTCACTTGTGTTTTTCTCTTATAATAGGCTGGAATAAGACTTAGAAGCATCCTTGATAATACACTACGTTTTCCATTTCCAATAAATCTTTAGTAGCTCAGTGCTGAGGCTCATTAGAGAAGTGCTCTTTGTTTACCGAACAAAGACCACAGTTTTTCACTAAAATGCTGACTCATTCCTTTGTGATGTTTGATCCAGTTCAACTGTTGCAGAAATAGCCTAGTGTCTGTCAGGACAGTTTTTCATTGCTGTTTCTATAGGTGGCGCCAGCTGCGTGTGTTAAAGCCGCACATGGGGCTACAAATTAACCTTGCTTAGGCATCATTGAATGTCCATTTGCTTTTCATTCTTTCTCTCAGGCATTTTGCTTCTTTGTATTTATTTACTCGTAGGGAATTTCCCTAAGCAATGTTCTGGAGATACTCCTTACTAAAGCCAGGTCTAGTACCATGGGATCATTGGCAACATCTTTGGATAATTTTGGTTTTAAAGAAAATATTAATAACTTTAAAAACTTACATTATTTATAGATACTGAATTTCTCATGCTGTAGCATTAATTTAAATAATTCAATTACTAACCATACCTGGTTAAATACAGCATGGTAATTATTAATATTAATGAAAGTATTCCTAGCATTTCCATTTTATAATATTTCATGCCTAACCTCCCTGTATTTTTATTATACCTCTAAGTAGAAATGCTGACATTTCTCCTTTCAATATTCTTTTTGTACTATGAATGTGAGCATTTGATATTATTATGCTTAAGGCAATATTTTATGTTTGAAAAATAATCTACAGCAAGGATTTAAAGGTGAGCATCCTGTGATTTGGCTCAGGAGTCCAAGGCCTCAAGAAATCCAGCAGTGAGCTCAATGAGAGTAAGTAAATGGGAGTCGGTGTTCTCTGCTTCTTTTTCCAAAATGCTTTTCCTGGGTTCTTGACACAGACACACACCCATACACACACATGCATGAACATACACTGTCTCTATGTAAGAAGTTGAGAGGGGGGTAAAATCAGAGAAATCACAATGGATTCTTGGAGAGAAGTATGGCTATGACATGGCACGGACTGTAGGAGAAAGCAGCGATGTCTTCCTGAGTGTGTGACCTGTGCAGTCACATAAGGCCCTCTGCGTAGAAGTATCTAGTGCTTGGTTTAATGCTCTGCTTTTGCTGTTTTAAAAAATGTTCAAAAGTTATTAAGAATTTCATTTTGCATTGGACCTGGCAAATCGCAGATGCTGTTCTGTCTGTAGGCTTCATCTCTTTAAAAGCCGTTGCAGGGCTAGAATGCAGAAATTTGTAGTAGATGCCATGCCCTATGTGACTATCTTGAAGGCTTTGAGATTGCATGAAATGGAGACTCAGTAAGACATTCCCTGAAAATGGTCCCAGCACAAGGTCATTGTCAATGGGTCACGGAGAAGACTTCTTTGTAGAGCCTCAGCAGGCACCAGGCAAAAACTCTGCCGCCAGCGTTCACTCACCCAGATTTCAAAACACACACTCAGCATCCTCATGCTGAGAACTTTTTTGTTAAGGATTTTTGACACTTCTCCAGAAAGTCTCTTATCACCTCACATTGCATTCATTTCCCGAATGGATGTATCAAAGATTTTTTTTTCCTGGTAGGCAGAGCATGTTTCCTTGCCATTCCTGCTAAGTAAGACAAAAAAAAAGAATAGAACTAAGTCACTTATATATTTAGCTGAGTGAAATGGCAACAAACCTACAATTCATTAGCAAATAGGGTGGTTTTGAAATTTGGAGCTAAAACTCATAACTACATTGCTGGCACCCTTTCACAGCGAGAGATGACTTGATCAGCTGTTCACATGGCTGTGCTCATCAGCAGAAAATAAATGAGTCTGTGCTTAATACAATTTCTTCTTGGAGTGAATTTGCAGTGAAGTTTTGAGAGTTTGACCTGGGGTAAAAACTGGAGCATGTCATGGCTTTGCTTCCTGCCGTGCATTTTAGATACTTCTCCCAGCACGATTTCCAGAGTTTGGGGGCTTACCTAGTACAGCTAAGTATAGTTACATAATCGTATTTATTGAAAAAGAGAACCTTCTTTGTTCCAGCCTTTATAATAAATATCTTAACAGGGACATACGGAGACAGCACCCATATCACCAGGGACTTGGGAGCACAGTTGCTGTGAACACTCTCGAATATTTAGCTTGTTGGGGTTACTGAGCCTTGTTCTTAAGAGAAACCAGAATAATATCTAGATCCAAATTCTTCTTATGTAGAACCATTGACATTCATCATTCATTCATACATTTGTCTCTATTTACTATTTTATTTTTAGTTCTTGCTTTAGAAATAAATAGAAATTTGTAGCTTACAGGTTTCTACTGGGCACAGACTCCATTGCTGAGGCCAGGACAGTTGGAGCTAAAGCGATCCTAACATTCTGTAGTATGACCTTTCCAGGAAAAAGAAGGAATTTGTTCAAAGCTATCGGTTTGTTAGTACCCAGTTGAAATATGTAACATCCTTTGAGGCTAATTTCAAGGAAAGAAGTCATTATATATTTCAGAACTTTCAAGCTCCCTATATATAGCAGATGGAAGCCAAACACTTTGCACATTTGCCACAAAATCTGAATTATTAAGATAATGGGAATGTAGCATTTGCTTTCTATTGCCTGACTGTGGGTACTCGTGAGCCTGTGCCTCTGAGTGGTAGGGATGGGTGGGCTTTTGGTTCAGAAGTCCTAATGACACTGTTGGTGAGCACTCAGATTTCTTTTCTTTTCTTTCTTTTTTTTTTTTAGATTTTATTTATTTATTCAACACAGAGAGATCACAAGTAGGCAGAGAGGCAGGCAGAGAGAGAGGAGGAAGCAGGTTCCCTGCTGAGCAGGGAGCCCGATGCGGGTCTCGATCCCAGGACCCTGAGATCATGACCTGAGCCGAAGGCAGAGGCTTTAATGCACTGAGCCACCCAGGCGCCCAGCAATCAGATTTATGAATAAATTTACCATAAAGCAATTCTTTATCTTACCATTTCTGCAAGAGATCAATTATATATTTTTTTAGATGTTGAGGTTAGTAAAGGCAACTTGGAGCAACTGTTTGTTTTACTGAATTTCAGATGTAAGTTAACAAATATTTCTAAAACAAAACTAAGGTTAATATTTTCTTCCTTATTTAGAGTTCCATTAATGTAAAGTGTAATGCTGTTCTTACAGTAAAGCAGCTCATTTGTAATTTTTACGGTCTCATTTAAGAGAGTGTTTTGTTTTGTTTTATTTGACAGAGAGAGAGAGAGATCACAAATAGGCAGAGAGGCAGGCAGAGAGAGGGGGGGAAGCAGGCTCTCCATTGAGTGGAGAGCCCGAGGTGGGCTCGATCCCAGGACCCTGAGATCAGGACCTGAGCCGAAGGCAGAGGCTTAACCCACTGANACAGAGAGAGGGGGGGAAGCAGGCTCTCCACTGAGTGGAGAGCCCGAGGTGGGCTCCATCCCAGGACCCTGAGATCAGGACCTGAGCCGAAGGCAGAGGCTTAACCCACTGAGCCACCCAGGTGCCACTAAAAGAGTGGTTAAAATAATAAAGGAAGGTCGTATGTAAATATTTGGAAGGTAATTGTCAAATAAAATCAGCATTTTTATTGAAACATATGCTAAAAGCTCATTCTTCTGTTCAATAAAAGCACTTTGCAAGGTACCCAGATCCCTGTTTGATCTTCTTTGTTCCCTCTTTAGTGTTCTGTAACAAAATTCTAGATCCAGGAGGAACATTTCTTCATTTGGTTTAATCTTTTTCCTAGAAAAGATGCTACCTAGAGCTGGAGCTTCCAATGACTGACCAACATTACCTGAGAGACGTAAAAAAGTAAATGCTCGACAGAATAAAAAATAATTAAAACTAAGCAACCCATAATCCCAGGGGTCAGAGGTGAGCACTGTTAATACAATGGTTATATAAGTCTAGACCATTTTCTACAAATGTAGATTAGACACTGTTGTTCTATCCATCTATCTTTTTCATTGATTTATCTTCATGTTCCCCCAATATATATGTTTACATAATCTCATTTTTCTACTTTTAAGATGGTTGCGGTTCTCATGTTTTCTGCTGATCTCTCCATCAGAGAAGAGATTTGTTGGGGGCGGGGCAGTCCCCAAATCTTCCTCTCACACCTTCCCCATTATTTGTGAAGGTTTTGCCCATGAATGTGAGCCTGTCTGGGAACCGCCAGCCCCTTGCATCCAGATCTACAAATCTACCTCAGGGCTTTGGGAGACAGAAAAGTAGCTCTTACTTCAAAAGGCTGGAATCCTCACACATGGGACTCTCAAGGAAAAGGTTGTTTACCTGATTGTGAGCAAATTCTAGAAAAGAGTCCATCATGAGCTCTGTGTGTATTTGCTGTGATTCTTTCCAGCCAGGCCGTGTGGCGTCTGGTCCTGCCTGTGAATTGTGGAGTGCTCTGTGGAGCTCTCTAGCACCCCATGAACACAAGCTTTTGACAGGATTATAGTTTTTCCTGACCTGCTATGATTGCTTGCCTGCGTCTGTGGCTTTAGTAGCTCTTTTCCTCACTTGAGTAAGAAATTTCCCCTTCTGCAACATGAAGTTGCTAGTCTTAAAAAAAAATTCAAAAAAAGTAAATAGAGGCTGGTGGTCACTCTTTATCTTCACAACCAAGAGAGAAAGGAAAAAGAGAGATCGCAAACCCAGAATTTCTTTCTTTTTCTTTATTTCTCTTTTCTTTTTTCCTTTCCTTTCCTTCCTTTCCTTTCCTTTCCTTTCCTTTCTCTTTCTTTCTTTTTCTTTCTTTCTTTCTTTCTTTCTTTCTTTCTTTCTTTCTTTCTTTCTTTCTTTCCTTTCTTCCTTCCTTCCTTCCTTCCTTCCTTCCTTCTTTCCTTCCTTCCTTCTTACTTTTTTTCTCTCATCTATTTATTTAGGGGTGACTGGGTGGCTCAATCAGTTAAATGACTGACTCTTGGTTTTGGCTCAGGTCATGATCTCAGGGTCATGTGATTGAGCAGGGTGGGGGTGGTTCTGTGCTCAATAGGGAGTCTGCTTATACACTCTCTGTCCCTCTCCCTCTGTCCCTCCTGGCTGCCCTCTCTCTCTCTCAAATAAATAAAGATTAAGTAAGTGGTACACTTTATTATTAATAATGGTTAATTCATTTATTAGAGAGAGAGAGAGAGAGAGAACACTCACATGAGTGGGGGGATTGTCAGAGGGAGAGAATCTCAAGCAGACTCCCTGCTAAGTGTGGAGCCTGCCTGGGATCCATCACACGACCCTAATATTATGACCTGAGCCAAAACCAAGAGTCAGTTGCTTAATGGACTGAGCCACCCAGGTGCCCCAAAGTTACTTTTATTCATTCATTCATTCACTCATTCATTCATTCATTTATATTATTATTTTTTTAGATAGGCTCCATGCCCAGCATGGAGACCAATATGGGGATGGAACTCATGATCCTGAGATCATGACTTGTGCTGAAATCAAGAGTCAGATGCATAACCCACTGAGCCACCCAGGTGCCCTTGGAAATCCAGAATTTCATTTAGCATCTTCATTTCTTTTATTTTAGAGCTCTTCATTTTTCTCAAGCTCATATGTCTGTACTCTCTGCTCTTTCCACTAAGGCGTCACCTTTGAAAGATTTCAAGAAAGGATTTCAGGACCCAGAAGTGAATAGAACCCCCACAGTTAATACACACTTATATACAGAAGCTAACTAATCTTGATCAACTGCAAATGAGCAGGGATAACACTTGTCTATAAAGGAAGAGCTATTTCAACTATTCGCCAAAGCCTAGATCTATGAGCCATTTTATTTGCCATCTTTACAGACACTGTGTTATTAAAGTCATTCACCTACTGGGAATATTTTCCAAAAAATTTATTCCCCCATGGGAAATTATGAAAAATTTAGAATGGCACATTTTAACTACTGAATATTAATGCAACCTTTCCTAACTACTAATAAAAGAATGAAATCCCTGTTTGTGAATATATTAAAAAGTTAGGGCAGGCTGTTTTATATGCACCAGTAATTTTTTCCCTGTGACATTCATTTTCACTTTAGGATTTAGAGAGGATTGTAATGGGACTGATAAAAGCAGAACTATGCACTTTGTAAATGTGCATAAGTGTGCCCATTTTTGGCTTCATGAGAATTGATTGCAATGTTTTCATTTGAAATGAATGAGTTCAAAGTCCTTAATTTCATATGTTACATACACCATTATAGTGTATTACTCCCCACCAAAGTGTTCAATTAAGCTGATGGAAAAATTAAGTTGACTATCTTGACTTAGCTATGACATGTCATATGTCATAACTTGGGTGTCCCAGTGAGCAGACTGGAATTATAGTGATTCAATAAAGACAGTGGTTTAGGAATCAGGGAACCCAAAATTTAACCCTATGTCCATTAATGACAAAATTAGACAATTGTCTGTGGCCCTCATGTGTGTTGAGTGAGTATATGAGTATGTGTGTGTGTGTGTGTGTGTGTGTGTGTGTAGGCTTATAAAAAGTGGTACAAGGTAAGAAGTGTAGCATAGTTGAAGCCTTGTGTGTGTTATGAGCAGTGAAAGGAGACAGACATGACAAGTAGGTCACACCATGAGGGACGTTAAATGTCATGCTAAAGAAATTGGAGTTTATTTTATAATTACTTGGGAAACACTCTGTGTCTTTTTTTAACTTTATAATTAGAAAGAATTTTAGACTTACATGAGAGTTGCAAAAATAGTGTAAAGTTCAACATGCTATTCACCAAGGTTCCTCTAATGTCAACAGTTTATGTTTTTTTTAAATTTTTCTTTAGAGATTTTATTTATTTATTTGACAGAGAGAGAGAGAGATTACAAGCAGGCAGAGAAGCAGGCAGAGAGAGGAGGAAGCAGGCTCCCCACTGAGCAGAGAGCCCGATGCGGGGCTTGATCCCAGGACCGAGATCATGACCTGAGCCGAAGGCAGAGGCTTTAATCCACTGAGCCACCCAGATGCCCCAACAGTTTATGTGTTGATCAAAACCAAGAAATTTACAATTTTGGTACAATACAAATGATTGTAGACTTTATTCAGATGCTTATCACTTTTCCCATGACATTGAAAAAAAAAATCTCTTCCAAGATCCCATCCAAGATACTACATTGCATGCATTTTGTTGTCATGTCTCTAGTATATTCTAATCTGCGACAGTTTTTCAGCCTTTCTTTGTCTCTCCTGACCTTACATGTTTCAAAATTACAGGTCAGTTATTTTGTAGAATGCCTCTCGATTTTGGTTTCTCTGAAATTTCCTCCCAATTAGATTAAGGTTATGGCTTTTTTTTTTTTTTTTTTTANGCTTTTTTTTTTTTTTTGGCAAGAATACTACAAAGTGATTTGCCCTTCTCAGTGCATGATACCAGGTAGTACTTGATGTTGATGTGCTTATTATTGGTGATGTTAACCTCTTTCACATGGCTAAGGTGGTGCATGGCTAAGGTTTACCCACTGGGAAGTGGAAGGACACTCTTTGTCACCATACAAACGTCTAGCTTCTCCTTAGTTTTCTGCCCACTAATTTTAGCATTTACCCATGGACCTTGCCTGGATCTACTACTACTGTGGTGTTCAAATGGTGATTTTCTATTTCCATTGTTTCTTCTACATATAGTAATTGGAGTTTGTCTGAAAGGAAGAGTTACTGAATTATTTTGAGTAATGACAAGATTACCATGCTTTTAATATATGGATGAGAGATCGAAAGAAGCAAGATTGGAGGTAGAGAGACTAGTTAGGGGACTGTTGAAATAATTTAGGAGAGATGACAAGGGCCTGAACTTAGGCAAGGACAGTGCAGGTAAGCAATTAATATGAAGCATATTAAAGAGGTAGAATAAAGAGAACACAGTGAATTTTTAAATGTGAACCAGCAAGGAAGGCATCAAGCATTGTATCAAGTTTCTGTCTTGGAGATGAGGAATATTGGAGGAATAAATGGTTTTGGAAGAAGAGAGCCAAGACAAATTCAGTGATGGACATGCAGAGCTGAGGTGATCCTAGGGAACATCCATGGAAGATTAAGAAGTTAGTCATACAAAAGGCTGGAGCTTAGAAGAGAGGGCTGTAATAGAAGTACAGATCTCAAAGTCATCAGTAGGTAGGTGAGTGTAGCAATCATGAAAATGCATGAAGTTTGTCCAGGAAAAGTATGTGAAGATGGAGAAGTCATAACAAGCTAAGGAACACTAACATAAAGGCAGAAAGAAGAAAAGGAAACTCACACAGAGACAATGAAAATGTGTACGTGGAACAGTAGGAGGAAAACCAACGCAGGGGGAATTCAGGTAGAGGAAAGGTCTCACGGAGGAGGGAACATTCGCGGGCATGCAAGTTACAGAAAAGTCAAGCAAGACAAAGGCAGAAATAGTACGGCAACTAGGAGTTAATGTGTAACCTTAATCAGAATCATTTCAGCATAGTGGAGAGGGCAGACCCTACAGATTCCTGTGGGAAGTGAAGAAGGAGAGACTGCATATAGACTACCCTTTCAGTGGGTTTGAAAGCGCTGGGAAAGAGATAGGATGGTAGCAGGGGAGGGGGAACCAATTTAGATTATTATTAGACATGTTCCCCTTTTCACACTCATAGACTATGGTTTCAAGTATAAGATTTATTTATTTTTTGTACACTAGCATGAGCAAGCCCCCTTATTTCTCCAGGTGCTTTATATTAAAACACACACACACACACACACACACACACACACACACACACACACACACAGTGTTATCTGGGGGTGTCAAAGATAATTCGTCATTCCATTGTCAAACAATGTGCTTCACCCGGCTGGCACAGAATCACCTAAAAACATTTCATTATTATATCTCTGTTCAGCTCGTTTGAATTGAGTATTTGGCCAAGGTCTCAATGTGCTCAGTGGACAGGTCAATTTGCTTTGCTTGGCCAGATTCCTAAGTGTCCCCGATCCCCAGCCTTACAAATGCTTCATCATCAGCTGAATGGGAGCAAGGTGAAAGGAGATAGAGTAGTTCAGCTCAAATCTATCCCCATGAGGGGAAAAACAATTCAAAACACATGCCCTGCTCACAGAGGAGCAAGAGCATTATCTTTGTATAACATTAATTCAACATAGAGGTCAAATTTTCCTCGGTAAACTAAATTACTTTCTATATTCTATCTGGAAAGAAAAATATTTGCTTCTAGAACATCCTTTGAACATGAGAAATTAAGCCTGGAATGAGTCATTTGAGATTAAAGTACAAGATATTCAGGAAGCTGAATTTGGCCTTGTAACTATTTATTTACATTTTATAAAGAACTCCTTTTTTTAAAAATAGAAAGCTTCACCTTTTTTAAAAAAAGATTTTATTTATTTATTTGGGAGAGAGCACAGGAGGGAAGGAAAGAGAGAAGCATCGCAGGGAGCCGGATGTGGGACTCGATTCCAGGATCCTGGGATCATGACCTGAGCCAAAGGCAGACGCTTAATGGACTGAGCCACTCAGGCACCTCATTTTATAGGGAACTTCTTTTCATTTTAAAAACAATGTAATAATAATCTGGAAAACTAAAAAACAGAAAAGAGAACCATTACTAATCTCGTTATCATAGTCACTATCCTTTTTGAGTATTTCCTTATTTCTTTCTATATGCACCCATATTTTTATATAATTGTAATCACACAGAATTTATAGTTTTATCCCTAGATTTTTCACTTAACTCATAAGCATTACTCTGAGTTGCTATGTACTCTTTCTCATTATTTTTTTAATGACTGCATGATATTCTGTGGAGTGTTTGTGCTATAAATTGATTAAGTATTCTTCTACTGTTGGACTTTTAGTTTGTTTCTATTTTATCACTTTAATAAATAAGGCTGTATTGAAAAATGTTGTGTGCCATGGTTTTATCCTTATATTTTGTGTTATATTCTTAGGATATATTTTCAAAAGTGAGATTACTAAGCCAGAGGGATGAATATTTAAGCTCTCCATACATACTTTTGTGCTGCTTTTTGAAAGAGTTACAGATTATGATGTCACCAACTGAGGTTTGTCATGTGGGTGGGAGATCCACAGGCCAGAGCAGGGTCAGGTGGGATGGGTGTCTCCATGGGAAAAGAGGTGGAAAGGCAACACAAATTCTGTCTAGGGATTTGCCGATAATAAACGTTAGTGAAGCTGAAATTCTTCAGATTGGAGGTGGAATCCTAAATAGGAGGAACAAAAGGAAATAGGAAGTAAAAAAAAAAAAAGATCAAAAGTCTGATAGATAACTTATAGGACTGGAAAACCAGTGAGGTGGGAAAAGCCAAAAAGGACATAAAGTACAAGGCAATATGAGACCTTTGGTTTGAAGCCTATGTTGATTATAGGCTGTATATGTGCAGAACTGATACAACTTGAGTGCTTCAGACATGTACAATGACACTGCACTTGGCAATAAGGAAAACTTACTTAGTTTTCACTGTCTGTTGGATACTGCCTTGGGTTGTTTTTTTTTTTTAAAGATTTTATTTATTTATTTGACAGAGAGAAATCACAAGTAGGCAGAGAGGCAGGCAGAGAGAGGGGAGGGGGCAGCTCCCCGCTGAGCAGGGAGCCCGATGCGGGCCTCGATCCCAGGATCCTGAGATCATGACCTGAGCAGAAGGCAGAGGCTTTAACCCACTGAGCCACCCAGGCACCCTGCCTTGGGTTTTTCATGGGTTCCCTCATTCCATCTTCATTACAACAGGTGACTCTTCATTAACAGGTGATATCATTGTACCCATTTTCAGGCAAGGATGCTAAAACCTAGGGAGGAGACAAGGAGGGGCTTTTCTAAGATGACACAGTAACAGCTGTGTCAGGGAATCAGATGGCTGTGCTTTGTACCTCTATGCTCCTCACTCCACTGGCTTCTAACCTTGTGAACGTAGTGTGAGTGCAAATATACCTCATTCTTCATTTAATTTGTACTTCTAGTTTCTAATCATGTTTAATATTTGAATCAAATACTTAATATAAGAACTGGGAATTAGACAACAGGATCATTTACACATTTGAAAAATATGCCCATAGACAAGGAGGTGAACATATTCTAAATGAGTACTGAGTCAGCGCAAAACTAACTGAAGTCACTTCATTTTTAAATTCAAGAATGTTTGCCTAACACTAAAGCTCTTTAGATGTGGCTATTATTTATTGTAAATATTCCCTCTTTAGAAATAAAAGGAAACACAGTGATGGCTTATTATTCTAGTGTGCTGGCCACATTGTGCATGGAATCAGATCTCTTCAAACATAACTGTTATAGTAAGAAAAAAATTATCTCTGGAGTAGAATGAACTAGGGATCAAATCACACCCACGTACAAGAGGGCTATGGATATCTTGGGTAGAAACATCACACCCAAGCACCTGAATTTTTATGTTCTTAGTCCTGTTTCCCAACAAAATTTCTGAGGATGGTGGTTCACCGTGCTTCAGTGGCATGGATAGTCTTTGGTTTGGAAATGCCAAATGAATTTATTTTCTTTCTATCCTGAACTTTATGATAGATTTTCTTTCCTATTGTGTTTAGATTTACATGGGAAGGACTTCCAGTTCACCTTCTGCATGTGAAGAGCTTGGAAGCTGTCACTGCTATCTTAACAAAAGAAAGCGTGACAAAGAGGTAACCGGTGACTTTTCTTGGACTTATTATGGAAAGGAGGATGTGGAAAATACCACTCTGAGATCTGGAGAGACAAGCTCATCCAGAAAGACACAGCTAAGACCCACTTACCTGGACTGGGAGTTTCTGGGACCACAAACTGGAAAGAACCCTGGTGGTAATTTTGGTAAATTGCTAGAGGTGGAGTGTAGATGAGAGTGAGAAGCTTTTGGGGATTGTAGTCTTAGGTGGTCCCTCACAATTTCATATGTTTTAGCTCTAAGAATGTTACCAGGTTCTTCTTCTTCTTCTTTTTTTTAAAGTTCGTTTATTTATTTATTATTTATTTATTTATCTATCTATTTATTTAAGTAATCTCTACACCCAATGTGGGGCTTGAACTCATGACCTTGAGATCAAGAACTACAAGCTTTTCTGACAGAGCCAGTCATGTTTCCCCCTTACCAGGTTCTCATGGTGGATATCTGAGGAAGAGCCTCCGTAGCTCTGGCAGGGGGAAAGTAGCCATTGTGAAACACGCCCACAGTCTTCTTCAACATGACTACTCTCTAGAAGTAAAGATTTTTTCAGGGCCTTGTCACACCTGGGGCAAACATATTCCTTCCACTCCATTCTCCTCTAGCCTTTCTGTCTCACCTAAGAGGGTAAAACACAGGGAGAAGAGGTCAGGGCATCAAGGAAATACACTAGAAATGCTACAGCCAGAGAAGGCAGGGAGAGAAAGGTACGCTTTGGAGAAACACTTGTCAAGTTCATAGCACTGGGTCCTAGGCCCACAAACGTGCTGAGATTTGTCATAGGACTATAGAACATTTCTCTCCCACATACTTTGCCGCCCCACCAAGGCTCCAGTGTAATAACAGCAGATTACATCTGAGAGACCTGAAAGATACAGAGTTTCTCTGAGGAGGAGGAGGAGTACTTAGGGAAGCCTAAAGTCAAGAGGGGAGACCACACTAAGGATGTGAGGTGAGGGGAATCTGAAGCCTCTGGCCCCTACAGCTAAGCAAACATTAAACATAACCTTCTACCCAGTGACCATAAATCTTCACATTAAGGACATATTTATCTCAGTTCCTATGACCTGATACAGCATGTCTAGCTTTCAACATAAAATTACAAGGCATACTGAAAGACAAAACAAAACAAAACACACATATTGAAGAGAAAATGCCATCCTTGGATCCAGGCTCAAATGTGACACAAATTTTGGAATTATCAGACATGGAATTTAAAATAGCTTTGATTACTATGCTAAGGACTCTAATATAAAAAGTGGACAACATGCAAGAACAGAGGACTAATGTAAGCAGAGAGAAATTCTAAGAATGAATCAAAAGGAAATGCTAGAAAACAAAAAGCACTGTAACAGAGAGGAGGAATGGTTTTGGTAGGCTCATCAGCAGACTCCGAACAGCCAAAGGAAGAAACATGGCTTAAACATGGGTCAAAAGAGACTTTCCAAACTGAAATGCTCAGAGAAAAAAGTATGAAAACAAAGAAACAAAAAACCCAGACAGAACTTAACATTGAAGAACTAAGGGACAATTTCAAAAGGTGTGACACATGCATTGTTGGACTATCAGAAGGAGAAGAAAGGGAATGGAACAGAAGAAATCTCTGATGTAATAACAGCTTGTAACATTCCATTTGCTGTTCCAGAATAAACGACAGACTCTAAGCCAGAGATGAAGGAATAGAGAACATCATGCAGGTTAAATGAGCCCCCACTCTTGGCCCCAAACAAAACAAACCTCCCCTAAACAAAAAAATCCTCTCATCTAGGCATATCATATTGAAATTGTAGACAATAAAAGACAAAGAGAAAATCTTAAAAGGAGCTAGTGGGTGGGCAGTGGTTATAGGAAATCACATACCTACAGAAAAACAAGGATAAGAATTATGCTGGCTTCTTAATCAGAAAACGTGGGCGCCTGGGTGGCTCAGTGGGTTAAAGCCACTGCCTTCGGCTCAGGTCATGATCCCAGGGTCCTGGGATCGAGGCCCACATCGGGCTCTCTGCTCAGCAGGGATCCTGCTTCCTCCTCTCTCCTCTCTCTCTGCCTGCCTCTCTGCCTACTTGTAATCTCTCTCTCTCTGTCAAATGAATAGATAAAAATTAAAAACAAAAAACTTAATCAGAAAACGTGCAAGTAAGAAGAGAATGGAATGAAATATATTTTTAAAAAGATTTATGTACTTATTTTAGAGAGAGAGGGAACAATCACAAGTTGGAGGGGCAGAGGGAGAGGCAGAGAGAGAGAATCTCAAGCAGACTCTGCACTGAGTGAGGAGTCCAAAGTGGGGTTCAATCTCATGACCGAGATCATGACCTGAATTGAAATCATGAGCCAGATGCTCAACCAACTTGCCACCCTGAACTATTTAGGATGTTAATCAAAATACCCTCCAACCTAGAATTCTAAATCCAGTAAAATACTAACTTCCTAAGTGAAGACTTTCAGCAAAAATTGAAGAAATTTATCACTGGCAGGCCTGTCCTGTGAGAAAAGTTAAAAGAAGTTCTTTAGGCAGAAGAAAAATTATATGTCGGAAACTTGGATCTACATAAAGAAAGGAAGAGCATTGGCAAAAGAATGAAGATAAAGTCATTTATTTTCTTACTCTTTTCCTTTAAAGATTTATTTATTTATTTGAGAGAGAGAGAGTGTGTGCATGCACATGAGTGGGGCATGGGGCAGAGGAAAAGAACCTCAAGCAGACTCCCCACGGAGTGCAGAGCCTGACCTGGGACTTGATCCCACAACCCTGAGATCATGACCCAAGGGAAAATCAAGAGTTGGACACTTAACTGACTGAGCCACTCAGGCGCCCCTTGTCTTCTTATTCTTCATTGATCTAAAAGATATCTGTTTGAGGGAGTAATAATAACAATGGGTGATTATTAGCATATGGATAATGGAAAATAAGGACAACAATGTCACAAGGGACAGAGGAGGGAACTGAGAATGCTTTGTTTTCAGGAGCTACGCTACATACACATGCAGAGGTATGGTGTTATTTCAGAGTAGATTTCGATTAGATAAATATGTATATTGTATTCTCTAGGGCTACCACTAACTTTTTAAAAAAGAAATATTAAAAAAAGAAATATAATTGATACACTGATGAGATGGAATTGAATCACGTGAAATGTCAATTAGAATCCGAAAAGGAAGGGAAAGAGGAACAAAAAAGAAACAAAGAACAAATGCAACAATAGATAACAGTTACAAACATGGTGGAAATTAATCCAAATATACCATTTGTCACTTTAAATTTAGATGGTCTCAGTATACCAACCAAAAGACAGAGATTGTTCAGAATGGCTAAAATCAACAAGTCAGGAAACGACAGATGTTGGCGAGGTTGTGGAGAAAGGGGAACCCTCCTACACTGGTGGTGGGAATGCAAGCTGGTGCAGCCACTCTGGAAAACAGTATGGCGATTCCTCAAAAAGTTGAAAATGGAGCTACCCTACAACCCAGCAATCGCACTACTGGGTATTTACCCTAAAGATAACAAAGGTAGTGATCCTCAGGGGCACATGCACCCGAATGTTTATAGCAGCAATGTCCACAATAGCCAAACTATGGAAAGAACCTAGATGTCCATCAACAGATGAATGGATAAAGAAGGTGTGGTATATATATATACAATGGAATACTATGCAGCTATCAAAAGAAACAAAATCTTGCCATTTGCAACGACGTGGATGCAACTGGAGGGTATTATGCTGAGTGAAATAAGTCAATCAGAGAAAGATAATTATCATGATTTCTCAGATATGAGGAACTTGAGTGTCAGGGTAGGGGGTCGTGGGTGGTAGGGAGGGAAAAATAATGAAACAAGATGGGATGGGGAAGGAGACAAACCATAAGAGACTTCTAATCTCATAAAACAAACTGAGGGTTACTGGGGGGTGGGAGGGTAGGGATAGGGTGGATGGGTTATGGACATTGGGGAGGGTTTGTGCTTTGGTGAATGCTGTGAAAGATGTAAGCCTGATGATTC
>LNAC01001070.1:283806-381988 GCA_002007465.1 Ailurus styani
CCCTATAGTTTCCTATCTTAGTATCATTTCCACAAAACACAGTGATATGCCGATTCTCTAAGTTTACATATTGTAATTGCCTTAATCTCTTCCCTTTATCTGTTTAGAGAGCACCAAAAATTATGGGTCTCCTTCTGTAAAAACCAACTTTACTTGGGGGATATGGAGATCGTAACAAGGGAAACGGAAGCCTCTAGCAGCTCTGTTCTTGATATTTCCAAATGTCTCTAGTGATGAGCATTTGAAGAGAAAAGCTTAAAATAGGCCAGAGTATCTTTCTTTCCATCAGGAAAATGCCAACAGCTCACAGGATCCTTCTTAGCCTTCCTGACATTTCCCAGAGAACCTGCAAGTCATTCACTGTGATTTGGAAATAATGAAGGATATTACGCATCTTGTAGTAACACGTTTTCCCCAAATGTGTCACGTTTATCAATGGTATAGAAGAGGACTTTAGCCTAAAGATCAGACCTTTTATTTTAATAGGTATAAATAGGTATTCAATGTATGCATTAAAATGAGCACGACAAACTTATTGCACTTTATTGCTTAGAATGGAGCTAAATATAAAAGGAATGTGACTTAAAGGAAACGTTAAATAGTATAAAAACCAAATTTGGCAAAAATTGGAGCAGTTGTATTCAGTGTCACACACAANTGTCAAATTAGACAAAGCATATTATAACTTGAACAAGGAAAGTTTAATAAACTGTGCCTGGGTATTACCTATTAAGGTGGTAGAACTATAAAGAACAGAAGATAAAGGGAATGGTCCCTGTGTCTAGGGCTGTGGCAGAGCACCAGGGAAGGAATGACCCTTGAAGGGGTTTTCCCCCTTCCCGCCCCAGATTTAGGGAAAAAACCTGGATCTAATATGGGGAGGGCATGGCTGATGCTAACAGGATGGTGAAGTAGATGGAGATGTACCTGTGGCACTCCCTGGGCACCTACCCTCTAGGGTGTTTGGGGAAGTGGCCCCCGGAATGTGCCTTGCTGCAAAAGTCCCTGGGGAGCAACTTGTGAACCAGAAGGAGCAGTGCCTTCCTCCAACAGGGTCTTTCCAGAACCCTCTATCNGCCCTCCCCCTCCCGTGAGTATTCACACACACAGTTGATCTGCCTTGGATTCTCTTGAAAAATCCTTAGAGGTTGTGGATATCTCCTAAGCGAACTCCATCTGCTGGACCTCAGTGGGTCTGGGGTTGTCAGCCCCTTTCCTCAGCTGCACTACTTCTGCCATCTCGTCTACCTTGGTACCAGGTGTCCCTGTGCGAATTGCCGCTCTGCGAAATCTTCGAGCTCTACGAGGCCAGTCTCCACTACTGGATGGGAGGTGGATGCATAGAGGCGGCTTCTCTCGTTCCCTTGTTTTTTTTNTTGTACCTTGGCTCCCTAGGTGACCTCATCAAGTCTCATGGGGTGGGGGGTCCAATGAATAGGACTGAATGGTACCTTATCTTGTGAACTTTATATCCCATTTGGGTTTAGAAGTTAAAAACAAGGGTGCCTGGGTGGCTCAGGCAGTTAAGTGGCTCTTGACTTTTGGCTCAGGTCATCATCTTAGGGTCATGAGCTGGAGCCCTGTGTCATGTTCGGCGCTAGGTGGGAAGTCTGCTTGATGATTCTCCCTCTCTTCCCCTTATACCTCCCCCCTCTGCAAAATAAGACACATAATACAAACTAAGTTTTTTAAAAAAGGGAGAGAGGCTGAGTAAACAATGTTCATTTTAGCATTATCTCAACGTTTTGCTTATTCAGAGGAGCATAGACTCCTAAATGTGGAGTTGTTAGGGAAAAGGTCTTTGTTTTCAAAATTCTGGAAACCTATCTGGGTGTTCTAGGTGAAACTGGTAATTCAGAAGTTCAGGAGGCTTTGGGGCTTGTTTCTAATATTATGAGCTAGGAATTAAGGGAAATAGTCATTAAAGTAGTCTACGTCAAATTAGACAAAGCATATTATAACTTGAACAAGGAAAGTTTAATAAACTGTGCCTGGGTATTACCTATTAAGGTGGTAAAACTATAAAGAACAGAAGATAAAGGGAATGGTCCCTGTGTCTAGGGCTGTGGCAGAGCACCAGGGAAGGTATGACCCTTGAAGGGGTTTTCCCCCTTCCCGCCCCAGATTTAGGGAAAAAACCTGGATCTAATATGGGGAGGGCATGGCTGATGCTAACAGGATGGTGAAGTAGATGGAGATGTACCTGTGGCACTCCCTGGGCACCTACCCTCTAGGGTGTTTGGGGAAGTGGCCCCCGGAATGTGCCTTGCTGCAAAAGTCCCTGGGGAGCAACTTGTGAACCAGAAGGAGCAGTGCCTTCCTCCAACAGGGTCTTTCCAGAACCCTCTATCAGGGAAGTTTATGTCCTGCCAGCTGGCAAGGGGAAAATGCTCTAGCATCCCAGGAAGCCAGCGGAGGGTAGATTTGGAATGGAGAGGCAAATCCATCCACTCCCGTTCGTTCCTTTATGGTTGAGGCTCACTTGTGGGGCATTCATTCACCAGCACTTTTGGCTTTGTACTGTAAGTGCGACTCCTACTCCTGTGGCTGGAGAAAGCCCTCAGCTCATCCACCTGTGATGAGCAGCCCTCTGTACCGAATGGTGGGTGCCCTGTGGAGGCAGAATCCAAAGTATCTGCAGCAGGGACTTACTACATACTGTATATATTGCAACCTGTCTCCACGTTAGAAGGTAGGCTTTGAGGACAGGAGCTTTGTCAATAGACTGCAGTCAGAACAGTGCCCAGCATGTAGTGTAGGCTTGGTTCATTTTTGGCAGATTAATGGATTTCCCATGAACTTCAAGGGACGTATGTGAGCATCAGTAGCCTTGGTGCTCCTGGGCTTATTAGCTCCTGTGCTCCAGAGCTCTCCCTCCCTGATCTTGAGCTGGTGAGCACAGTCCTCCAGAGCAGCCCAGATTGTCTCTTTTAAAGGGACTGTGCATGCCAGCTTGGAAAGGGCAAGACTGAACAGTATCCAATACTTCTGGACAAACACAAGGCTTGAGATCGCTCATTTTTCAGTTGCGAGTCATAGCTGCTGCCCTGGCGCTCTGGGCGTATTTCACTACAGATGGAAGATGCCTATGACTGTGTAGACAAGGGAAGCAAACTCAAGGCAGAGGGACTGCAGCTCTTCTCTCCTTAGTCCTCTGCTGTTAATGTCCGGGAATCTTTAGCCATTAACCACTTAACAGCACCATTGACGAATTCAATTTGTACTTTGGTTTCAGCATAAGAACATTTTCAGCTCTGGTGTCTTATTTACTAGTACTGTTTTGAGAGAGGTTCTGTATTTCAGGACAATGTATTTTACTTTAGGATGAAAGTCTGTATATTAATTTTGTCTGGCATCAAACCTTCAGGCCAAATATTTACCTTACTTGGGGCGCCTGGGTGGCTCAGTGGACTAAAGCCTCTGCCTTTGGCTCGGGTCATGATCTCAGGGTCCTGGGATCGAGCCCCGCTTCGGGCTCTCTGCTCAGGGGAGCCTGCTTACCCCCCTCTCTGCCTCTCTACCTACTTGTGATCTCTCTCTGTGTCAAATAAAATCTTTAAAAAATATTTACCTTGATATTTCTATGCATCTGGATTTTTCTTTTTTTAAAGTGGAATAAAGGGAACAGAACCTGAATCAGGGTCTGGATTTCAGCATATGACTAGAGGTCCAGGTAACTCAAGGGGAGACAAACACAAATTCCAAACTAAGTGGGTGATAAATTTTCTGCTGTTCTCTAAATTTACCCTAGAGCCTACAGTCAGGTCTTTTATTTTTTTTTAATTTTTATTTTTTTAAATATTTTATTTATTCATTTGACACAGAGAGATTACAAGTAGGCAGAGAGGAAGGCAGAGAGAGANATTTTTATTTTTTTAAATATTTTATTTATTCATTTGACACAGAGAGAGAGATTACAAGTAGGCAGAGAGGCAGGCAGAGAGAGAGGAGAGAGGAGGAAGCAGGCTCCCTGCTGAGCAGAGAGCCCGATGTGGGCCTCGATCCCAGGACCCTGGGATCATGACCTGAGCCGAAGGCAGCGGCTTTAACCCACTGAGCCACCCAGGCGCCCCCAGTCAGGTCTTTTAAAATGGTGGAGGGCACGAATGCATGATTCAAAACCAATCTTGGGAACCAACACAAAGTTGGCAAAGCTTTATCAATGCTGGATAGATCAATAAGGTTTGAAATGAAATATCCTAAATCAAGAATGAGTAAATGTTAATCCAAATCCTGCTTCTGTATTGGGAAGGTTCTATGTGAGCTGGGAGATGGAGTTAAGAGGTCACCAGAAGACTTTTTTTTTTTTTTTTCTTTAGTGGTGGTTCTTACACTCAGGAATCATGTCTGGAAAGGAACGTCTCTTGAAGGTTTTTTCCTTCACCTTCTTCAGATTTAGATATGTGAGCACTTGGAGTAGGGCCTTAGTGCTCTCCGGTCCTGACAGAATCCATCCGTATGGTGTTACTGGGAAGGCATTTGGTGAGGTGGCTGAGAGGGAGGTGTTTTTCATTTGTAGTACAGGAATGACAATACCTACTCCCAAGTTTGTTGGAAAGATTAAATGAGATCTGCTAGTCCAAGTATATAGCACTTAGCACATAGTGAACATTAATAATGTAGATAGGATTATTTCCATTGACTATACCGTGGTTTGAGGTGGCAGGTTCTCCCAAGTTGTGCCCTTCATTTTAAACTTAATGTTTGAGTCCAGAAGCCGCGGGATTTCCTAAACGACTTTGAAGAGCTTTGAATGCCATGGATTCTAACAAGCACACTAGATTGGGGCTAACAGTGGCCTTGCTTGAAGAATGTTTCAGACCACAGGATGGACTCCATTTTTAAGAAATCAGGAATAAACACTTGGAAAACCTGTTCTTGAGCATTTACTAAGAGCAAATTTGCCACCAATCCTGTGAAGTTCCAGTACCGATAAAGCTTAAGTTCAGTTGTGGGGAAGAGAAGTAGTGGTCGAGAAGTTTCTCTCCCTTACTAAAGGAACCTGCTAGGTTTGGCAACTTGGATCATCGGCCTTTGTTGTTGAACTGTCTTTGTTGCTCTGTCACCTGTAGGATTCTGTCCCCGTGGTTTGAGATGGATCATTAGGCTCCAGTCTCCACACCTACATTTGTCTGCTTGTCCCTGTTCCTCTGCTCTCGAAATCTTTAAAAGAGTCTCTTTTTAAAGATTTTGATAGAGATCACAAGTAGGCAGAGAGGCAGACAGAGGGAGAGGGGGAAGCAGGCTCCCTGCTGAGCAGAGAGCCTGATGCGGGGCTTGATCCCAGGACCTGGAGATCATGACCTGAACCAAAGGCAGAGGCTTAACCCACTGAGCCACCCAGGCACCCCCAGAAGAGTCGTCTTATAAGGGTCATGGCTGACCCTTCCGATTAGATGCTATTGTCCCCAGCAATGCGGTTTGTTTCCTGTGATTCTCTTATGGCTTTTCTCCCTGTGATTTCATCTTATTTTTTCCTCCCTTCCCTTGTGATTCTGTTCTGTTCCTTAAATCCCACATGAGTGGGATTATTATTGTCTTTCTCTGACTTACCTTGTTTAGCATAATATCCTCTAGGTCCATCCACATTTTTGCAAACGAAAAGATTTCACTTTTTTGATGGCTGAGTAGTATTGTGTGTGTGTGTGTGTGTACACGTACACACCACATTTTGATCCATCCGTCAATGGACATCGGGGCTCTTTCCATGAGCTATTGTGGACATGGCTGCCGCAAAACTTCTANTGAAAAGATTTCACTTTTTTGATGGCTGAGTAGTATTGTGTGTGTGTGTGTGTGTACACGTACACACCACATTTTGATCCATCCGTCAATGGACATCGGGGCTCTTTCCATGAGCTATTGTGGACATGGCTGCCGCAAAACTTCTATCCCTTTAATTTGCACTATGAAGTGGGGGAAGATCTCAATTTTGTTGGACTTCACACCGCTTAAAACCTAACATGTGTTCCATTAAGATGAAACCAAGAAATCAAAATCCATAGCACTCATGTTGTAATAGCCAGGAAAAGGTCAGGGTTACATAAACACATGGTTACGATGGGCTCTTGATGGGGGCAATACCCGGGACACCAGAGTGTGCTCTGCAGTGAGAAGGCAAAGGACTCTGAGGAGGGCTTCCTGGGATTTGGGGAAACCTTTTTTTTAATTTTTTTTTTTTTACTTGACAAACTGTGCAGTATGACCTACTTAATTGATAGATTACAAGTGTCCTCAGGCTGCTGGGTACCAGAAGAATCCCCTAATTAAGGGATTAGTATGCTGTCTCAAAGAATATAGGCTTTGGAATCTGATCTGGCTTGTTCTGTAGCTGTTTCTATTTTCTAAACGTGTGACCTTAGGTTGCTCTTTAAATATCAGTTTCTTCAGCTACAAAACAGGGGTAACTGCACCTGATCTGCGGATATCTCGGCCCTGTATTTATCTCCTGAAACATAAGTGGCTTAATATCTAAGGTGCCACAATATCGTCACCTAGAATGGAGGCCAATGTGCACATTGATTCTTAAGCTGGGGACTCTCACTAGCCCCAGTAAGCACTTTCTATCTGCTGTCTATTGCGGTGCAGCTAAACACCCCAAAACTTCCCTAAAACAATTCTAGAACCTGAGCAGGGCTCAGGAGGCCCAGCTGCTTACTGTTCCAGCTGGTGGGGCTGGGGTCACTCACGTGGCGTATGCACCAGGAGATGGGCTGGAGCAGAAACCGAGTGGCTTTACTCGCCTACTTGGCCACTCTTTTGCAATGACTGAAGCAGTGGGGGGCTGGCTAGGTGCCCTTCTCTTCCTGCGTGGTGTCTCCAGCAGGGTAGCCAAGCTTCCCTGGCGGCAGGGAGCTCCAGGAACTCCAAAGACCCTACCAGGCTCTCTAGAGCCGAGGCCTGGAGCTGGTGTGGGGTGTCCTGTGTGCTGTACTGTCCTGGGGCAGAGAAGGTCTCTGGCCCAGAACCCGGGGAAAAGGACATAGACTCCATGTCTTGATGGGAGAAGGCAGAATTTGTGGCCATCATGTATCCTTGGCAATGGTGATGTAAAAATACCTCTTCCTCAGCTCTGTCTTGACCACCAGCGGGGGATGTTGGCAAATCCTAAATGAGGAAGATCTAATTGCTGCCACCTGCCGGAACAAACGGGCTCTGTTAAGACACCCAGAAATACATCTGGGGCTCGGGGAGGGAAGTAGGAGTAAATGGGCTCTCTGGAGCCTCTCCCCAACCCTCCCCCTCCCCAGGCGAAAGTGGCATCTTCACAAAAATCTTGATGTAATCCACTACCATAATGGTGGTTAAGGCTGTGAAAGTCAGGAAGCCATAGCCATTTAAAAGCAGCACTGTGAGATGTATAGATCATGTACTCCAAAAGTAGAGCTCTTCTAGATTTTCCTCCCTTGTGAACAGCGGTGGAGATGGTCTTCCCTCAGCCCCAGACACATGGACTTCCTTGATCCTAATTAGAACCTCCCGTGCCTCTCACAGGACCAGAGCATCCTGGGGGTAGCCTGTTCCAGACGCGGCTGCTGTGAGGTCATGTTTGTGAATGCGTGTGGGCATGCCTGAGTGTGCACAAGCATGTTGGTGCGTAGGGCTGTGAAGACCGAATGGGTCTGGGCCCGAGTGGATGTGTGTGGGTGTGAGTACACGGGCACGCGAGTGTGTGCGGGGTGTGGAGACAGCATGGGAGTGGGAGCAAGTTCAACGCTGGGCAAAGGAAGGAGGCCCCATGGAATCCTGATTCAGTGATGTGATTAGGACCTGCCAGCCACTTGGAGTACTGCCTGACTCCAAAGCCTGCGGCTCCTTCTGCTCCTTGCTCATGGTGACACATCTGAGTCTTTCTAAGGGATGGAAAATGATCCCTGCCAATCCAGGAGAGTCGGGGGCCAGACACTGAAGGTGCAGGGAGGAAGATGCTGGGGAGATGAGCGGGGGGATCTCTGAGGTAAGCCAGTCACTGGTTCTGGAGCCTGGCCTCTCCCCACTGCATCCTGGCAGGGGGTGTCCTTGAGGACAGTGCACTGTGAATAGCCATTTTCTTCTGCTTTTGAGGGTGGTCCCCACCAGCCCCTGCAGACCCCCGTCCTGTTCATCCCAGGCTCAGGCATACCTATTACATCCTCCCAGTTTCTTTTAAACCACTGAAGCCCCGTGGATCTAGGAACTGGAAGGAGCCAAGGGACAAGCATCTTTACATGCTAGTCCCTACGCCCCCCCCCCTTTTTTGAACCTTTCAACAGCAGGATGAGATTTTCTTCAGCCTGGAAAAATTTTCCCTCCTCTTGTTTACACTTTTAAATCCTGTGTATTTCTCTAGGGTCTGTCTTCAGTTCGGGATGATTGATGGGTTTGCAATGAAGGAAACAACTCAGTAAAAAATAATAAAGAACATGGGCGCCTGGGTGGCTCAGTGGGTTAAAGCCTCTGCTTTCGGCCCAGGTCATGATCTCAGGGTCCTGGGATCGAGGCCCGCGTCGGGCTCTCTGCTCCGCAGGGAGCCTGCTTCCCCCTCTCTCTCTCTGCCTGCCTCTCTGCCTCCTTGTGATCTCTCTCCCGCTGTGAAATAAATAAATAAAATCTTTATTATTTATTTATTTATTTTTTTTAAAGAACAAATGGTGCTTCCCCCAGTACAATTTCTCTTTGAAGTCTCCATAGAGCAGAGTGNTGAAGGAAACAACTCAGTAAAAAATAATAAAGAACAAATGGTGCTTCCCCCAGTACAATTTCTCTTTGAAGTCTCCATAGAGCAGAGTGCCCCAAGCCTGATGCCCAAGCCCCAGCCAGGCCACCACAGCCCAGAGAAGACCATGTCGCTTCACCAAGGGTTTCCATCTCCCTGGGCTTTGAGGTGGACAGGTTAATAGCGTAAGATTTGACTTGTAGAGAAGCCAGCATGAATAATTGAAGACACCTGTCTTGCTGAGTGCCCAGGCACATGAGATGATGCAGATCTGCTTCAGTCTTGCACGGAACAATTCTTAACACTACTGAGGGTCCCCGGAGACTCTCACTGGAAGAAGGTGCCGTTCAACAATGTTAAACATGGGGAAAAAAATCTGCCGATGGGCTAGCGAATGGGACAGTGTTGCATTCACTGTCTAAGACAATGCCCACATGTTATCCGTAGAAACTGAATTGTGATTGTTGTCCTTCAGAAGTTAATAGTTTCAATGTGTGAAACATGAAGTTGCTTTTTAATCAGTATCCACTGGTATTCCAAGGATTCTAGCTGTAGTTACCTAGCTTTGAGCTAATCAGATATTCCTATTTTCCAGAAAAGATTCACAAAGCCCGTGGAAGGAATGTCTCACCCAGACTCACCTGAGCAAGAATTACAATGGAGGTCTAGCAGTTCTAGTCCCGTCAGGAGCCAGAAACCAGGCAGTAATTTGAACAGTTCCGTATAAAGAGTTAACTGGATAGTAAGGACTTCTACAATCTACTCTAGGGCTCTGTGATTACTCAAGGAGGGACTAACTGGGACGAGGGGGGCTTCCTTATCCCTGGAATTCAGACCACCCTGGAGAGGGCATGGTAATGGCCCACCACATGGCAGAGAAGTTCACTCGGTTGCTGGGACCCGAGCTGCTCCGTAGTTGACCCTGGAGCTGTGGACGAGCGTTGGGAAGCTGGAAATACCCCCATTGGGTTGCCGGCAACCAGGAACTTCCTGCTGGGGTGCTGATACTTCTGGGGCACTTCCTGTGGAGGGGTACTGCTGAACTCGCCACTAGGAAACCCGTGTTTGGATCCGGGGACCCAAGGAGCTCCCTGGGATTCCCCCTGCCCAAGTGCCACTTCAGGGTGCTAGGGGAGAACTTCGTTGTCCTGCACACTGGCTCAGCGTCTCAAGAGCAAGGGCGGAACAAAACCTGCTGATCCAGGAAGAAAGAACCTCTTGCCAGTGTTTCCTACAGGTACAGGTTAATGTGCCGGGTAGGCAGAGGGGAAATACTCCAGCATCCCGGTGGGGCGATGAAGGGTGGGCTTGGAACAGAGTGACACTGAATGCTAGGCAGCACAGAAGACATTAGGACTTAGTTCTTTTACCTTGTAGGGAGCTGCACCTTTTTCTGCAAAACATGGCATGCCTTTAATTTTTTTTTTTTAAGATGTATTAGAGTGTCTGTGCAAGAGCAGGGGAGGGAGAGAGCATCCTCCGGCAGACTCCCTGCTGAGTGCAGAGCCCCACATGGGCATCGATCCCAGAACCATGAGATCAGGACCAGAGCCAAAACAAAGCCAGATGCCTGACGGATGCCCCACAGATGCCCCGGTTGTTTTTAATTGTACACCAGGAGACCCTAACTATGATAGAACTTAAATACTGACGAACAAAAGAAGTGGTAGGCTCTAGAACTTAGTACATCCTCAGATCTGAACACTTAGTGGTTAAAACTGAGCACAGTATACTTGGGGCCCCTGTACTACCAGAGAAATAACAAGATAGTTAGGAAGTTTAACTTGGGACTTTTGAGCATTTGATACATGGCTAGTGCAATCAAGGAACTAAGTTTATAAACTTCTAATTTATTTAAATTTAAAATTTAAGAATATTCAGTATTAAAACACTTGACATCCTGGAGGCTTACATGGGAGGTTTTATGGGTTAGGCCAGTAGAGGGCGCACTTCACATCGGCTCCGTTGGCTGGAGCGCAGTCACTTGGCTTCGGGGAAACTGTGTCCCTGGGCAAAGTGAGGCATTTGGTGGACAGCTAGGCAGCCATAGGCTGTCTTAGATTTAAATAGGATTGAACCCATCCAGGGTACCAGCATGGGTGTCCATGTGGGTTTAATCAGCTGCTCTTTTTCTTTGGACATCATGGTTAACTTAGTTGGGGAACTAATCTAAGCTTGATTTGATCAGAGTGAGCCTCAGGACTTTTAAAGAGAGTACTGGGACACAGACTTTGCCTGCTGGGGTAATGACAGGAGGTGTAGAGTGGTTCTCCCCTTAGGGATGGAGCCTGCATTATGGGGAAACGTGGTCAGTATCCTGAGTGTGGGGCCAATTCAGAGGCAGCAAACCCAGGAGCTAAGTCCTGGTGATACCATTTGAAGTGGATATCCAGACCTGTTTGGAGCCACTTTGTGTCTAGTTATGTGACCCAATATATTCCCTTTTAACCTCCTCTGGTTTGGGCTGAGCACTCTGTTGCTCGTTAAAAGAATTCTCCATATGGTATGCTACCGTAATTGTGGTCTATGTTAACTCAAGCTATCTCCCGAACATGGCGGTGAGTTATGAAGGTGTGCTTGGAGTGAAAGTGGAATAAGTAAGAGACAACTCTAGTTATCTGTTGCTCTCTCCCCTCTTCATGTTCCCATGGTCTCACACATTCTTCTCTCTCTGATTCGCTGTGGACATCTGCATGAGTCATAACTTTAGTTTGACGTCAGCCATGACATTGGGGTACTCTTGTCCACTTGTGCACAGGACCGGTCCATTGGATAGCTCTTGTCCTGGTGTCCCTTTTGGTTTTGACTTTGTCCTGAATTTTTCATTCTTAGTGGAATGAAACTAAGCCAGAACAGGTTTGGTAGACCTTCCCTTTGTATTTTTAGCTCTTACCATTTTTTTTTTTTTGTAGTAGAATGTGAGACACCAGTGCAGTGAATATAGTATTTTAATCGATGGTTAAATGTGAAAGACTACAATAACCTTTCTCTTTTCTGGACCTATCTCTTAAATAGCTGGAGCTATCTTTTAGATAGCTAGTATCTCCTACTTCAAGAATAGTATGTATGTAAAATAAAAATAAGGGCTGCACTTTCAGCTAGGAACAGCTGGAACTAACCCGTTGGCCTGACTGGCTATGGGAGAAACCTTCAGCACTGCCTCTTCAGGCTACTTGGTCTCCCAGCTTGGTTGTGCTGTGGCCTGAGCCTGAGAGATGCAAAATGGTCACAGGTTCATCAAGAAACTTAGGAAATCTTGTGGATGAGATATGTGAATTTCAGAGAATAAAGACCAAGCAGTCCTGGCATAAAGCCAATCAAGGGACCTTCGGATTATTCTTACTATGATGGTTCTTATTTGTGGTATATATCTATAACTATTTTTGGTTACACTTTCATAATTGGCAGTAGTTATAGTCCTAAAATTTTAAATAACTTATGGTGTACTCTCACCCTCTCAAAAGAGTCTATCAAAAAGTTCGGATGATTCTGTAAGTCCTTTTACACCTATCTGTTCCAGCTCTTTTTAACTGCCTCATTCTGTTTTCCTTTTAGCTAAGGTTTCTCAGACCATCTTATGGGTCTAGCTTGTGGCAATGCCAGGTCATTTGCTATTGGTTAACCAATGAATTTGCTGCTCTTGAACCAGTGCTCACATGTGGTCTAATCGGCTGTGGTGAAATTGTGTTGGGTGGGGGTGTCACATAACAGAAAACGAGTCCATCCTTAGAGCAGACAGTTCTCACTTGAAAGTGGATATGGGCACGAAAATTTGAATTCCTATGTGAAACCATTTAAAAGTAACGAAGTTCCACTGAAGCATTGATTACTAACATCACTTAATAGAATTTAAGACTTGAAGTTGAGTCTTTTTTTTTTTAAAGATTTTATTTATTCATTTGACACAGAGAGAGAGTACAAGTAGGCAGAGAGGCAGGCAGAGAGAGAGGAGGAAGCAGGCTCCCTGCTGAGCAGGGAGCCCGATGCAGGCCTCGATCCCCGGACCCTGGGATCATGACCTGAGCTGAAGGCAGTGGCTTTAACCCACTGAGCCACCCAGGCGCCCTTGAAGTTGAGTCTTATTTACAGTTTTGTACCCAACATCTGTAAAAAGTGCTAGGTCCGTATGAATATACAATAAATGTATATTAAAGCGATAGTTGACTTCAGGTGCTGGACACAAGCAAATGTTATCTATTGAGCTTGAAATACTTTTCATCATGTCGTGTTCATTGAAGTAGGGGCTCAAGGGAATGTGGTGGCAAGCTAAGAGACATGATGGAACCAGGGTAGCTGTGATCCATAGCTTGTCTCCTGTCTCAAATTCCAGAAATCTGAGAAAGTGACAAAAGTCTGGTAAGAGCCCCCTGTAACCTAATGATAAAACCTAAACTCTCCCCCTGGATAAAGAGCAGACTTCTTATTTTTTTTAAAGATTTTATTTATTTGACACAGATCACAAGTAGGTAGAGAGGCAGACAGAGAAGAGGAAGCAGGTATCCTGCTGAGCAGGGAGCCCAATGTGGGCCTCGATCCCAGGACCCAGAGATCATGACCTGAGCTGAAGGCAGAGGCTTTAACCCACTTGGCCACCCAGGTGCCCCGAAAGAACAGACTCTTGAAGATCTTGTCCATGCCCTTATCTGTAGCACATGGTTCCCCACCCTTTCTGCGCATCAACCATACACAATATGCTTAGCATTTTCTATGCCCCTGTGTTCTTTCCTCTGCCTGGAGTACTTTTCTTTTCCAGCTTGATGAGCTCCATCTTTAGTCCTTGATCTTTGCCTCTTATATTGGTTTACCATTGCTGCCTAAGAAGTTACTACAAACTTAGCTGAAAACAGCACATGCTTCTTATTCCAGAGGTTTCATCGGACAGTTGGATTAGCATGGCTAAGCTGAGTCCTCTGATCCTGGATCTTCAAGGCTTTAATTGAAGTCTTGGCTGAACTGCATTCCTTTCCAGAACTCAGGGTTCTCTTGAAGTTAGTAGCACAGTTTGGTTCTTTGTGGTTGTAGCATGGAGGCTTCTGGCTTGCTGGCTATCAGCCAGGCCACTCTCAGATCCTTGAAGCCCCTGCAGTTTCCTGCCGTGTGGCCCCCTCACAACATGGTAGCTTACATCTTCGGGGCCCTCAAGGCTGCTAAGAGGGAGTCTTTGGTAACCTAACACAATCAAGGGAGTGGCTATCCCATCACTGTTACCGTAATCAATTGCACAGAAGCAGGGCAGTTTCCACACATATTCAAGGGGTAAGGATTACACTTGGATGTGACTCATTGGGAGTTACTGTAGGGTGTGCATGGATGTCAATGGGGTACCTCCTCCCATATGCAAAATACATTCATTTCATCCCAAAGTTTCTAAAAGTCTCCTCCCATTATATCTCCTTTCTAAACTGTCCCCTGTTCCTCCTCTTCAACATAGTTGGATTTCCCTGCATCTCTGCCTCTGCCTTATTTTATCCATGTTGCTGTTACGGGATCACCTGCAAAGGCCTGGACCTACTTGAGTGACCCATGGGGCCACTTTAGGTATACCATCAGTTCCTCTCTAAATACAGTCCTGTACTGAAATACGCTGATGGCTCACAGAAGAGGGCTTTGTGAGGAAAGGCTTATTACACCCTGAACAGCAAAACCTTTTTTTCATGTCCTGGGTTCTTTTCAGATACCTTAACCCTGGGAACCTGGCATGTTTCCCCCACCCCCAAGCCTCCAGCACTGCCAGTCCTCTTCTCTTTCCCTCCATCTCCAGCCCGCCCTTGGCTCCCTGTGTTCCAATATCTGGATCCCTTCCAGAACTTTTAATCCTTAGGTTTCAATTTATGCTTTGCCTCTTTTACAGTTTTGGTCCCTACTTTTAACCTTAGCTCAACAAAACCCAAGATCCTTCTCCATGTCCACTATCCTAAGAAATTGGGGATTGAGTACTTAATTTCCTATCATAATTGTACTCGTCCCTTCTACCTCCTTTGCCAGCATTCATTTGTTCCTCGTTGGGTGTATTAGTAAGCATGAAGGTAACTGACCTGGATAATTCAAGGTATTAAAAACAAACTTTGTTTTACTTGCATTCTTAGCCTGAACTGACAAGCTGCCACAGTTGATCTAATTCCATATTCCCTCGAGTGCTTCAATCCTTTCTACTGCCGCCTCATTCTGTAGTCTTCTGTGGACATGTCCTTTCCCTCCCAAAGCTCACTGGTGGTTGTCAGCTTTGAGGGGTGCTTCCTGAAGATCCTATTCCTTTAAGTCACTTCAGGCAGGGGGTGTGAAAATACGGGAGGGGTCACCGTGGTTGAAAGTAATGCTGTTCACAAATATCCCAGTTCTTTGGGTACTTGGTAGGATGGTGCTGCTCTATCCCATTCCAGGTCAGGTGTGGCTGACAAGATGTGGACAGGAGTGATGTGTGTTACTTCCCACAGAAGCTTGAGCAGCCAGGAGGTGACCCAGCCCACTCCCTCCCTCTTCCTCTGGTGGCTGTGCAGTGTATGGGGAAGGGATTCCTCTATTGACCGTGGCCCTGGAGTGACCAAAATGACCAAATGATCCTCCTCCTGCCCCTGACCTGCATTCAGTGTGCCGTGTGAGTGAGAAATCAAGGTTTGTTGTGCGCACTCTTGAGTTTGGGGTTGTGACAACAACTTATCTGGACTGAAAAACAAGTTTGCCAGGATAAATAACACTTCAACTCCTCCTCAGAGTGATTTGCTAGGATCATGTTTTCAAATCTTCTGAGGCATATTACAGAACACGTTGGATGGGGGTACTTTGGCTGAACAGAGAGCCTCCACGGACAAGAAAGAAATTTGCCTTTGGCTCTCTCACTATCTTTTTGGATGATCTTGTCCCAGATCTTTTTGGATGATAGGGTCCCACAGTGACCCTAAAAGAGCTAGTGGATCCTGGACAAAGAAATCTGGAAACTGAGCAGAGTTATGAGTTGCTCTGCTTAAATGTCAAAGTGATTGGCTTACTTCCTGTTTAGATTCAACGTCCCTTCCAGTACAGTCTCAACTCTCCTTCTGTCACTGCTCTTACCTTCCTCTGTAAGTCACAAAAATTGGTGTTTGGAGGCACTTCATTAAATGATATATACTTTCCCATTAAAGAAAACTACTTGTCAATGTTTTTAGTATACCTGTTTGTGTTCGAGCACTTGGTGTGGAAGTCTATGATCCGTGGTGTCCACTGAGGCTAACATTTGAATGAGGGCAGGGGCGATGCTGAAATTGATGGATGGCATGATGGGGAGATATGCCCATGAGGCCTCCTTATTACTATTAGAGTATCCAAAGGGCCAGTGGAAAGGCTGCAATTATCTTATTTGGCAATCCAATTGTCTGTCTTTGGAAAATGATAGGATAAAGAGTGGAAGTCACAAATAACACCTTTCCCACTGCCCAGGTATAATCGAACTATTTTCTATCCCTGCTGCTTTTATTTTTGCTCTGCTCTACAGATTAAACCTTAGAGGAGGTTTGTAGTAGAAGAGCGGGGGAAACCATATTAAAAAAAAAAAGGTACTTGCACAGCCCCCCCCCAAATGTACTTGCAGACATCTGCGAGCAACTGTGTATTTGTCCTCCCTTCAAAGGAATCTCCTAAGAAGACTGTATACTTATTCAAATGTGATGGTTCTGTTGCAGGCTTTTGGAACTTTTTTTGGTGAAGTTTTTCAAATATTAATATACATCTTTTAAGTAAATTATATGTAAAGTACAGTGTCAAATATGTGTCAAGTATGGTGCTAGAACTTGGGAAATGATGAATTAGTTGGTCCTAGTTCCTCCAAGATTTTTGCCAGTGATTGGGAGACCCTAGACAGTAAACCAAGTGTTTTCACTCTGGGTTTGATAAATGCAGTGGCAGACAGACACACAGCATGCTGTGGGGAAAATGGGGGAAACAATCAACCTAGACAGATGCTCGAAGAAATCTTTCCTTGACCATGTAAGTGGTTCCTTAAGTAAACTTCGGAGAAAGCCAATAAGAGGAAGGAGAGGATGTGTAAAGGTCTGGAGGTAAATGGTAACAGGCTTGATTTGGAGAGCAGTGGGTCATTTGAATGGGTGGAGTGAGCATTCAAGATAGAGAGGATATGGGGTGTGGAAGGAGTGGTAGAAAGGCGCTCTGTCAGCTTTGAGAGATCTAGTGGACCTCTAAATGGAGATGTAGAATAAACTTACAAATATGTGTGTGTGTGTCTAAGTTTACATCTTCATTTGGATGTTTAATATACAAATATAAATATACTGAGTTTAGGAAGAATTGTGAAGATATTCATGCAACCAGATACTTAACCACAAATCTGGGTAAGATAACCTAGGGAATAAGTGTAGATAGAGAAAAGGAGAGGTCTACAAATGGGCAACTGGGGCTTTTTTTTTTTTTTAAGATTTTATTTATTTGACAGAGATTGCAAGTAGGCAGAGAGGCAGGCAGGCAGAGAGGAGGCGGCAGGCTCCCTGCTGAGCATCCCAGGACCCTGCGATCATGACCTGAGCTGAAGGCAGAGGCTTTAACCCACTGAGCCACCCAGGTGCCCACCTGGGGTGTTTTTAAGATTAGGAGGTAAGGCAGATTCTGGTTTCCAGTTAAGCTTTGTTATTCTTACTAATTATTCTACTGAAAGCAATGCAAAATGTTGGATAAAATATGAGGGGGCAACCCTCATCAATGTAAGAGCAAAACTTGAAAGATAGCCTGAAATCTGGGATAAAAACGACAGTTAGAAAAATATGTAGACTATTGGAACCGCCAAATCTGGAGGGCATTTGCTACTACTGCACACTAGGGCTTCAGTTAAATGGCCTGAAGAGCAAAGGAGACCTATGTCCAAGACCAGCTTCAGGTGGGATTTCTTAAAGGACTCTTTCGCCACATTAAGCAGAGACTGCCAAGGGTTAAATCTAAGTAAAGATAAAGTATAACTAAATTCAGCTTCCTCCGACACCTAATACAAGGGGACTGTGGACAAACCTGCCTTTCTACCACAGAGCAGGGAAGGAAGATAAAATCCATCACTCCTGAGAAGTTAGGACAGCAGGTTGGCCCTTGTGTAGATGAAGTCCTGTATGTGCGCGTACCCTGGGTGGGCCAGCCTACCTCAGGCCGAGAAATTGGCAGGAAGGTGGCTCTCTCCCAGAGACACCGGGCACGAGCAAACTGAAAGCATCTCTGGAGGAGAGCACATTCATCCCTGGTCTTAGACACTTACAAAAAACTTCTCAAAGGCGATGTTCAGCACATAAAGATGAGTAAGCTCACAAAGAAATAAGATAGTGAGGACCGGTCCCGCCTCTTCCCCAGAAGTAGACCACAAATACTTCAGATAATAGAATTATCAGGCATAGATTCTGAAACAACTGTGCTTCCTGGTTCAAAGACATAAATGACAAACTTAAATATTAACATCTATAAAAATGACAGATCTGCAAACAAACTACACGGAACTTCCCAAACTGAGAAGTTCAATAACATTAAAAATTCAGTGGTGGTGTTTGGCCAGGTTAGACTCATCAGACAATTAGAGAACTACCACACTAGCAGTTATCCAGAATGTAACAAAAAGGTTGAGTGGGGGAGAATCCCTGGAGGATGGAGAGGAGAATTTCAGGAGTAGAGAATGGGGTAGAGGCAGTGTTGGAATGCGTGACTGATAGTTACGTTTCCTTTTTTTTTTAATTAGCCAATATACAGTACACTACTAGTTTCAGATGTAGAGTTCAGTAGTCCACCAGTTACATCTAATCAAAGAGGTATACTCTAAAAACTACAGAACACTTATGTAGGAAACTGAGGAAGACACGTGTGCGCGCACACACACAAATGGAAAAACATTCCATGCTCGTGGATTGGAAGAACAAATATTGTTATCCTGCACTTTCAATGAACTCCAGAAAAATAGAAAGTCTAGTAGTTCCTCTCCCCCACCCCTATCCACTGGGGGGTACATTTCAAGACGCCCCAGTGGATGTCAGTGGATAGCATGGGCCCTATATCTATTATATGTACACATATCTATGATAAAAATTTCTAAGTTGGGTGCAGTAAGAGATTAATAATAGTTATAACATACTGTAATCATGTGACTGTGTCTCTCAATATCTTACTGTAGTGTATTCATTCTTGTGATGATGTGAGATGATGCCTATGGGAGGAGATGAAGTGAGGTGAATGACTTAGGCATTGTCCTGTGGCATTAGGCTACCATTGATCTCCTGACTGCTTGTCAGGAGGAGGGTCCTCTGCTTCTGGGCCTTGGTTGACCTGGGTAACTGAAGCCACAGAAAGCAAGACCATGAACATGGGGGGCTACCTTACAGTTAAATACATCAGAGTGAAAATGTAAAAACCAAATCTTAGAGCAAAAAATCAAAGTGCCCTTCAAAGGAGTGGCTGATACACTAGCAATTGGCTTTTCAACAGCAAGGATAAAAGTCAGATGTATTGAATGTGCTGAAAGAAAACAACTGCTAAACTATATATGATGGCAAAAATCTGTTTTGAGGATGGAAACACCACGGGGCCATTTTCAGATAAGTGAGGTTTTTGTCAGCAGGTATTACAGGATATATTTCAAGTGGAAGGAAACTGATCTCAGGACTAAGGAACAGAAGAAATTGAATGCGAAGAAAGCGGAAAATATATGGGTAAATGTAAATGTCAGGTGCATGAAAGAGGAATGCACAATGGTGTTAACAATAAAAGTACCTGTTTTAAGGTTTTTATACTATCTGGAAACCATGAAAATGTTTTGATTAACTTTAGACTCTGGCCACTTAAATGTGCATATTATAACTTCTAGAATAATCATTGTTATGTGCTGAATATTTGTGTCCCCCTCTGGGTATTAGGGCCTCAACACTTCAGTGTGATAGTGTTTGAAGATGGGTCTTTAGGAAGTCATTAGAGTTAGATTAGGTCATGAAGGGAAGGCCTTCATGGTGGGATCAGGGGCTTTTAGAAAGAGAAAGCTTTCTCTCTCCACTTGCTTGTACACCTACCCAGGAAGGGCCGGGTGAAGACACCATGAGAAGGCAGTTATCTGCAACCTGAGGAGCGTGTGTTCACTGGACACCAACCCTGTAAACACCTTGACTTTGAATTTCCCTCTTTACAGAACAGAGAAATTTGTTAAGCCGCCCAGTCTATGGTATTTTTTTAAATGGCAACGGAGTAGACTAAGACATTCTCTAAAGAAAGTGTAATCCTTAAACTCATAGGAGGTATAAAGAAATAAAAATATTGTCAGTACCAACACAAGAAAAAGAAGGGAGCAGAAAATAAATGAAGCAAACATTATGCAGAAAAGGATGGTAGATTTAAACTTCACAGTATTAGTTACGTTAAAGGTAAATGTACTGAATGTTGAAGTTAAATGCAATGACTATCAGACTGGACCTTAAAATTCCATCTAATAGTACAGGTTTATAATAGATCTAACTAAAATATAAGGATTCAGAAATCTTGAAAGTCAAAAAATAGAAATATTAACCAAAGGAAAGTTGGTATGACTAAAATATTAGAAAAAAAGGACTTCCATGCTAAATGTGTTATTAGCGGTAATGAAAATCACTTCAAAATGGTATAAGGTTAAGTTCACCAGGTGACCTGAAAATTTAAATTTGTTATGGTTCTAAGTCTCAGAACCTATAAGGCAAAATTTGATAGACTGCTGCGAATAGAAAAATGTACAATCATTATGGGATATTTAAATATGGCTCTTAGGGGAGATTACCATAAATTTGAGAGAGTTGGTACCTCTGGGGGAGGGAAATTTTCATTAGGAAATGGTTTGTGAAGGGCTTCTTAGAAGTTCCAGAATGTTCTAGATCTTGGTCTAGGTGGTGATCACACAGCCCCGGACTTTACAACAATTTTTTGGACTGAGCATATAGTTTTCTCTTTTTTGCTTGTATGTGACCAGTTACTATAAAAGTAAACAAATGAAAAAATAAAGATGAGCAACCCAGGTAAGAATTGAGGACCTATGACTGGTGAGGTAGGCAGAAAACCTAAGATACGTTTTGGAAGGCAGGTACAGAAAATACGTTAAAGAGGAAGAACAACTGTTACATGCTGTGAAGTCAACACAGAAACTGGATATCAGTGTCTGAATTTAATTGTGTGGATGCTTTTAGAGACTTCGACCTGAATTGCTTTGGGAAAGCAGTAGGGGCAAAACCTGACCTGAGTTGGTTGAAAAGAGCTAAGAGAAAAATCAGAAGTAGCCACTGTATTTGTTTGCCAGGGCTGCCAAAATGAAGCACCGCACACCTGGTGACTTGAATAACAGAAAAATATTGTTTCACAGTTCTGGTCTAGAAGTCTATATCAAGGTGTTGGCAAGTCTGGTTCTTTTAAAGGCAGTGAGGGAGAATCTGTTTCTTACCCCTCTCCTAGCTTCTGGTGGTTTGCTAGCAATTTTTGACATGCTTTGACTTCTGTTGCCATCACTCCAGTCTCTCTGCCTTCGTCTTCACATGCATTCTCCCCGTGTATGAACTTCCATGTCCAAGTTTCTCCTTTTTATAAGGACACCCGTCATGTGGTTAGGGCCTGCTGTTTTCCAGTGTGACTGCCTCTTAACTACATTTTCAAAGATCCCATTTCCAAATAAGGAACATTCTGAAATAAGGTTAAGATCTCAATATATGAATTAGCGTGTGTGTGTGTGTGTGGGTGTGTGTGTGTGTGCAGAACTCAAGTATAGATAAGGCTCAAGTGGAACAAGGAAATTGTTTTAGGAAACGTAGAGGCAAAATACATGTGTGTGTATATATATATTTAAAGATGGGATAATAGCATATTGGTTTCCTTGACCTGATAGGAAAGGGAAGAACTGGTGATTCAGGAAAGAGACAATTGCTTGAGAGATGTCCTTTTGTGGGTAAGAGGGTATATGCTCTGTGCCTAAGCAGAAGCACAGGTCTTGAGAGGTGAGTGAGAGCACCATGTCCATGGTAATGGCAGGGAAGGAGCTATAGGGGCACATAGGTGGTAGGTTGGTAAACATGGCAGTGGGATGGTATGGAAGCTTTCTACTTGTCAGGGAATGAAGTAGGACCATCTGCTGGTAGATGGTTGTCAAAGAAAAGGGTGTGAAATTGTCTTCTAGAATAAGGAGATTAAGAAATACAGCAGGACTGCTGGGGCATACTAAAGGCTCATTTTAGATTAGTGACTGAATTTTATGTATGATAAATCAGTATGCTGTGTGCTGGTCTCCAGCTATGGTTGACTGGGTGTGGGTACAGAGTAAGCAGAGATTGGGACTTGAGATTGTTTTTGTCAGTTGAATATCAGAGTGAATGGGGCAAAGGAGTTGAGAGAATCAGCCAAGTGAGTAATTATAGGATGGACCACTTGAATCCAAGCTGGGTAAGAGTGGAAGTAAGGACATAATAGTGTTAAGGATGGTGACCATGGGGTCCGATCAATGGATTGGTGGTGGTAAATGATTCTGGGACTTCTGGAATTCTGGGATCTGCTTCCCCACTCCCTTCCCATGTACCCAGCTTCATTTTCTGTTCTCCCCATCAACCCCCTTGAGATACATTAGTCAACACAAGGTTCCTCAAACACCCCAGATAAACTATCATTTTGGTCCTTTGCATTTCCTGCTACCTCGTTGAAGAACAGTCTTAGATAATCTAAAAGACTCGGTCCCACAGCATTTAGATCTCAGCTCAAATATCTTGGGGGCTACCCTTGGCCACCTTTTTTTTTTAAAAAAACTAAAAACAAACCCCAAAACTCCAATGTTCCTTAATTCTCTTTCCTGACTTATTTTATCATTTTTTTAACTGAATTATAATTGGCATACACTTGGTTTTTTTTTTTTCTTGGTAACACTTACCACAAATTAAATACTGTATATTTCCTTTATGGTTTATCTCTATCAATCGTGTGTGAGTTCCACAAATCCAAAGATTCTTGCTCATTTTGATCTGTTCTGTGTGGGCAACATCTTGAACAGTGCCTGGGACATAGTAATTGATGAGTGAATGAATGAAACACAAGGGATGATGAACAGAGGGTAAAGCTTGAAACTTCATGAGAGGAAGAACAGTTAATGTATAAGGCATGGCATAGTCCTAGGGTATGATAGGTGAAGAGCAAAGTCATTGGAGAAAAGGAGGTTGAGGAACCTGGGAAGACTACCCCTAAGAATTTCGAAATCACTAGAAATCATGGTAGATTGCTAGAGTGACAAAGAGGAGACAAAATCCGGGAGTGATGAGGTCTGTTGATGGTTGTGACAGGAGGGAATGCTGTGTTTTCATGGTGTAGATTTTAAGACTGGAGGTGTTTTTTTTTTTTTGAACAAAAAGGGAAATTGGTGGAGAAACTTGCAACTAAGAGGATAACCTACCTAATTGCTTATGCTCAGTGGTTGAGAAAATATTCTGCATTTGAGCGGGTTGCCAAGAAATCCATGTTCTTGAGGAAAACCAACTTTCAGTAAAACAGAAGAATAAAGGAAACTTTTAGTAAAAAGATTGTGGGATAATTTGTAAAAGGAAAGGTTCAGGAAGTGGGGTAAAACTGGTAATAAAACAGTCTTGTGAAGGGGAGAGTTGTCTGTCTGCGGCTTCTGGAAATAACCAGAGAAATGATGAAAGGGATCAGCCTTGCTGGAGTCAGGTGAAGCTTTGGTGAAGCCCTGAGTTCTGGAAGGTTGTGGGGGACCTGGCTAGGACTGTTAATGGGCTGGGATTTTGTCTTCCATCTTACCCGTAATGGTGGAAGGGAAGCTGGAGAGGAGTGGTCTTACTTGAGCATGCAGGACCAGAGTATTTTTCCCTTTTGTGTTAGTTTTCTAGGGCTGCCATAAAATACTTCAGATGGGTGGTGTGAAGAAGGAAAGGTATTTTCTCACAGGTCTGTCAGCTAAAAGCATAAGGTGTTGCCAGGATTGTTTTCTTCGGAGGCCTTTCTCCCTTCTAAGGGAACTATTTTGAGGTCATTACTATTTTTCCTTACTGCAGATGAAGAAACAGAGCTCTAGAAATGTTTGGTAGCTTGTTCAAGGTCACACTGCCAGGGTGGATTCTGGAACTCTATAGAGCATCAGGGCATTTTGTCCTACCTAGACTTAGAGTAGTTGCTGAAATATAGTGGAGTTAATAAAGAATTCAAAAGAAGTGATTTGGGTGCCTGGGTGGCTCAGTGGGTTAAAGCCTCTGCCTTCAGCTCAGGTCATGATCCCAGGGTCCTGGGATTGAGGCCTACATCGGGCTCTCTGTTCAGCAGGGAGCCTACTTCCTCCTCTCTCTCTGCCTGCCTCTCTGCCTACTTGTAATCCCTCTCTCTGTGTCAAGTAAATAAATAAAAAATAAAAAAAAGCAAGTGATTTTGGTTTGAAATACTTTCTATTGCCAAAAAATCTTCTGGGGGGGGCAGTTTACCAAGGGAAGATTTAGGACTTGAACATTTGCTTATTGATACTTCTTCCTTTTTTTTTTAATTCTTCTTGACAGTATTATTTTTATGGAGTATTATTTATTTTAAGGGGATACCTGGGTTGAGAGGAATTGAAGTTGATGAATATCTCAGAGACAGAAATAGGTAGGGCTTGTGGTTTAAAATCTGTCCAGTGGACCAACCAACATTACCTGTATATATTGTTTGCTCCAGAGGGGCTGTGTTCAGATTGCAGGTAGCACAGAGGCTCTGTGACGATCAAGATGATTCAAGGTGATGATTGGACAATTCATTTCCAAAAGAGAAATTCTGAACAGACGTGGGAATAAATGCATAGCTTGCCAACATGGTGACCACGAAGGCAATGGCACTCATTTGGATCTTTTTAACATTTTATCTGCTAAGAGAAAGACATTTTTGTGGCTTCAGTTCATATAGTTCTATTTATGTTACTGTAAGAAGATCACTGTTTTGAAAGGTCAGTCCTTTCAAAAGCCTTCTATTACCACTTAGCAATTAGTTCAGTGCTTTATATGTGCGAAATCAAATGTTGCTTATTTTAAAGACTATTTTCGTTATGAGGTGTTTTCCATTTCGTTTCTGCTAAAGAAATTCTCAATTTTGTTAGACTCAGAAAACCCTTCTCCTCCCTCACCGCCCCCCCCCCCAATCCTCCAATTTCAAGCTCTCAGAGGCTGGCAGGCCGTGGGAAGTCTTGCCGTACTGGTGAATCACACGGACAGTTTTATTTGCTTTTCTTTTCTTTTCTTTTCTTTTTTTTAAAGACCTCCAAGGGGGGAAAAAGGAAGTGAGTGTTTCGGTTATTTATTACAGTCCTGGCTCTAAATGTGGTTTGACTTCAGCGTTCTTGTCTTTACCTGATTGTACCTTTTCCCCTCAGTACTCCTCCAGGGGAGGATGTTGGGCCCTTGAAGTTATCTGCCCATCAAAGCAGAAGTCAGATCGTGGAGGCCGAGCCCAGGCCTGGCCAGGAGATCTCTACGTCTGGGTCCTACTAGTGGTGATTCTCTCATTTCACTCCAAGCAGTGGGTCAAGGCAGCAGGTGCCTTGGACAGCAGAAATACTACTTACCCTTAGCTCCACTGAGCTTGGGTGTGGGCAGATATAATCTATGAGGTTGTGCATTGCACTAGATAGGACCGGGTCCCATTGGTGATGCCGGAAGCTGCAGGCACGGCACAGGGACTGGGTGCATCAGATGGCCGTTCAGCTCCTCCCCCAAATTTCTAGCTCCCCAGACTCTGTCCCCATTGGAACATTTTATCTGTTGCCGTTTAAGAACTCCAAGGTAGACATAATGTACAGTATAGTGCACCCATTTAGAGTACATTTGATTTTTGACAGATGGGTATACCTATGAAACCACCACCACAATAAACATAACATTTTCGTTGCCTCCAGAAGTTTCCCTATACCACTTTGTAGTAAGTCACCCTCCCTTTCTAGTCCCAGACAACTACTGATCTTTTGTTACATACTAGGTGGCATTTTCTAGAAATTTATATAAATGAAATTCAACAGTAGGTATTCTTTTGTGGCTGACCTTGTTTTCCCACTCAGAATGGTTTTTAGATTTAAGTCTACTATTGTATATTTTGTTTATCCCTTCTATTTCTTGTTCCTTCGTTTTTCCTTTACTCCTGTCTCTGGATTATCTAAATGTTTTTTAGAATTCTGAATTCATCTAGTGGCTTTTCAGATCTTTGCATTTTTTAGTGGCATCTCTAAGGATAAGACTGTAGATCTGGGTTAGTCATCAATTTATTGCCTCTCCATTCCAAATCCAGCCCCTCCTTCCCTCCCCACTCTTCATGATAGTGGAGCCAAAACCTGTACATCCTTCTCCTTTGCCAGCTGGTGCAATGCTAAACTTTGTCGATAGAGGGCACTGGAGGGCTAAATGTGTATGGCCAAGGAGAGCGCTGCTTTTCTTCTTTTTTTTAAAGATTTTATTATTTATTTCACAGAGGGAGAGAGATCACAAGGAGGCAGAGAGGCAGGCAGAGAGAGAGAGAGAGGGGGAAGCAGGCTCCCCGTTGAGCAGGGAGCCTGATGCGGGCCTCGATCCCAGGACCCTGAGATCATGACCTGAGCCGAAAGCAGAGGCTTTAACCCACTGAGCCACTCAGAGCACTGCTTTTCTTGGTGCTTGGGTTGTTTTTCCTCCTATGCCTAACTGGCAGCATGTCACTACAGGGACGGTCCAGGGAGTGCCCCCTCTCCAGAGAGGTTCTGCCACCCAGTGTCCTCTTCTGCCTAGCTTGGGCCCAACAGCATCCCAGAGACCATGTTATGTAGACCAACTGCAGCCTGCCTGTACCTCTTGTGGGTTTCTGGGCCACCCAGCAGGCTGTTCAAAGACCAGCTCTGTCTCAGGCTGGCAGGGTTCTTTGCCTCTGGAAGGCTGTGTGTGTGCGCCTGGCTACCACCTCTCCAGCAAGGAATTAATCTCAGCCATGGGGGGGAGATTGGTTTCCTCCAAGTTCTTTGTTTTTTGCCTTGTGTAATTATGTGTCTCAGCTCCAGAGCTAGTAGCTCTGTTCGATCTTTGCTTTTTCTTAGAGTCCACGTATACCCCTTTAAGTAGGTAAATTTTACTAATTTTTTCCATTAAATCTTCTCTGTTTGAATAACTGGCACGGTTTGTCTCTAGACTGGATCCTGACTGATACAATATCCTTACTTAGTATTGTAGAATTTACTATAAACTAATGTAGAAACTCTTCAACCATAGGCATGTATTTACCAGCATCCCTCCTTTATAACTGTGATGTGTATTGCTTCTACCTACCTTATAAACCCTATAAGCTGGTGTCCTGTCTGATTTATTTAGATTCTTTTTCTGCAAAGATCTGAATTTCCCCCCAGCACCTTCTCTTACACCTGAATAACTTCATCTGGCATTTCTTACAGTGTAGGTGTTCGTTTGTCTGATGACCTAAGTTCAATGTTATCTGTGTCTTCAAGTTGCTTTCATTCTTGAGGGATATTTTTGTTGGATACAGAACTCCAGGTTGGCGTGGTTGTCTGTCTTCCATGGTTTTCATGAGGAATTTGAAGAACTGATCCCTCTACATGCGATTTGTTTTCTCCAGGGTTTTTATTTTTAATCTTTGTTTTTAAGTGGTTTTGCTGAAATGTGCCTGTGCTATTTGGAGTTGGCTGAGCAAGCTTCCAAGCAAGCCTAGGGCCCCGTCCTCACCATGTGGAGGTAGGACAAAAATGGCAGGAATGCCAGTTGGAGGTGATGTCAGCCATTATTGCTTTTTTTCTGCCCCAGTCCCTCTTTCTTTCTGGAGGTATATTCTGTTTGAAACTTGGCTATATATTACTAGGCTTTTTAAATTTTTTTCTCAATCTTTTAATCTTTGTTCTTGAAATTTTGCATCTTTTCTCTCCCTTTCTCCTGCCCCCCTCCTTCCTCCCTTCATATTCATTCTGATACTAAGCCCATCCATGGATTTTTAATTTTCAGCATTCTTCTAAAGTTTTCAACTGGGGGACTGAGAGGCTCAGGTGGTTAAGAGTCTGCCTTCAGCTCAGGTCACGATCCTGGGATTGAGCTCTGTGTTGTGGGCTCCCTGTTCAGCAGGGAGTCTGCTTTTCTCTCTGCCCCTCCCCTACCGCTCACACTCTCTTCTCAATCTCAAATATTAAAGTTTTCACTTACTTTTTTTTTATTCTAAGATTTCTTTCACTGTATTTTCCTTTACCTCTTGGAGCATAGTTATAATAGCTGGACTGCAGCCTAAATCTCCATTTAGTTCTCCTCCCCCCCCCCCCCCCCCCCTTTATGAGCTGGAATGTTTGTAGCCTGCCCTGCCATTTGTGATTCAAGAGTCAGCCAGAGACTGGGGCAGAGTTTACAAATGCACTGGGTTCCCCCGCTTTGGTGGTCTTCTTTCTGAAGTGCTCCCTGCTCTCTTCCCAGTGGCAGCCCTGGGCTCTTTTTCCCTCTGCACAGAGAGATAACAAGTTTCTCTCAGAGGCAACTCCATGCCACGTTGTGACCACAGCCACAGATGGGGGAATGCCTGGTGCCAATTGCTTCTTCTAGATTTCAACTCCCCTGCAAATTCAGTGTGTTCATTCCATGGAGGATTCAGGTAGTGTTGGTTTTGTGCTCAGAATCTATATTAGCTGTTTTCAAGATGATTGGTCAGGACATTACCTCACCTGACAAATAGTAAGTTTCCTTTACCAACTGCTTTCCATTATCTGGGTAGTGGGTATGAATCGCCATCCATAAACCTAGGTATAGAAGAACGAGAATATTCTATAATGTAACTTTATTTCTGTGTGGAGCACACAACCTCAGACCTTTTAGGCTTTGTTTCTTCCTGCTTTGTTTCCTAGTTTCAGGGTCCTGTGGCCTGGAACAGTCATTGGTCAGGTGGGTCATTATGCTGCTATCTTGTCTTCATATACATATGTGGCCCCATCCTATCTCTCTGCTCCTTGCTCCTAACCACACATGTGAGGCTACTTCTGTTCCCAGATGCTTGGACAAACAAGTGGCCATTTACTCTCTAGGGTCCTTCAGTTCCTTGGTGGTACTGTTGGAGAGGAGATATGGCCCCACACTCCTCCCAGGACCCCCAGACACCCTTTTTCCTCTAGGGTTTCCTTTCCTCAGAGCCCAAGGGAAATCTTGGTCTAGTTGGTCAGTTTTTCTTGAGTTTCTTCCAGACCTTTTCCTATGATGTCTGATGTTTCTTTCAGAATTCATACTTTGGAACATCAGAACCAGAGAGAAAAGCTGGGGCACTTGGGTGGCTCAGAGGGTTAAGCATCTGCCTTCAACTCAGGTCATGATCCTAGGGTCCTGGAATCGAGCCCCCCATTGGGCTCCCTGCCTGCTTGGCGGGGAACCTGCTTCTCCCTCTCCTCCTACTATTCTCCCTGCTGTGCTCTCTGTTAAATAAATAAAATCTTAAGAAAAAGACAGCAAAGGTACTTTTGTTTCCACCCTGGCCATTGTTTCTCCTGAAGCTATGAGTCCTGAGGTGACCACGCATGGGATTGCATGAAGGGCAGTGGGGAGGCCGGGGAAGGAGAAGACCTAGAAGGAAGAAATCCCATAGCTTGATATATCCAAATAGCATTCAGACAAGGAAAATGTCTTATCTGATTTCCCAGCTTGTATTTCAATGCCTGGCATATGATTTCTCAGTAAATGTTTATTAAATCAAGGAGCTAATTTGCCATGTGATATTGGGCAAGTCTTGACTTGTAACCTTTGTTTTCTGAACTAAAATGGGGACAAGTGATACTGATATCAGTGTTGTGGTAGGATTAAATGACATTATTTACTCTCTGTGAAGACTTTTCTAATTGTAATGCCTTATTACTGTTATTATAAATGTTTGTTGAGCTGAAATAGTGCTTGGCATCTTCATCCAAACTCTGGGTAATTCCAGTCAGACCCAGTCAACTGGAAACATGCTTTTATCTTTCTCACAGAAAAGCTGTACAACTTCAATATATTTTTTTCCTCAAATTATTTATCCTCCTGATGACAGTTTTTATGTCCGTTTGCTTGATGATTTCTAGATGAGAATCGATTTTGGATTAGATTCTACCCAGCATGGAGTAACTGGTACAGTCCTCAGAAAATGATAGTAATATTGTATTTCCTCCTAAAAGCGTTCTTTGGCTATTTACATATTCTAGTTAGAATTTAAACTGAGTTCTAATCACATGACATTTTAAGATACGCTTTGAACTTACATTGCAAGTACTCCTAGAAGTACGCTTTCCAGATCACCTGATGAAGTCAAGACTGATCTTGCTTTGGCTGAAACCTCAGTGAATGGGCCCAGTGTTTAATAAGAACTTAAAATTTTTGATGTTGTCTGTGTACCTGTGTGAAAAGTACATTAATTTCCAAAGAAACGTAGCAATACGAGGGCCTGGCTGGCACTCAATGACCTGGTGGCTTCCATAAGACATGGCAGGTTGCACATCTGCCTGTTTTCAAAGTCCTAAGGCTAGCTGGACAGCAACATGGCAGACACCTGCACCCTAGACAAATACTGGGGTTCAATTGTGGAAGCAAGGCTTAAGGTCAAGATTTGGGAGGTGGAGTGATATGCACATGAATCCTGTGTTGTAAGGTCTGCAGAAGGGGAGACAGTATGGAGGCTACGAGTCAGCTCTATGGTTACCACAGTGAACAATACTGTAGTATGTGAGAGTTGCATAGATCTTAAATGGTAACACTGAGGTAAGGGAGAGTTAAATCTTACTGTGATCATTTTGCAATATATGCACTTATCAAATCATCGCACTATACACCTTAAACTTACATATGGTATATGTCAGTATCTCAAAGCTGGAGGAAAAACAAGCCCCAGATCTCCAGCGTCTCTCCATGTGGATGTGGGGATGAAGATTGGTAGGAGGCGAGTAGGCGGTGATGTCAGTGTCAAAAGGTTGCTCTGAAGACCTTACGAATCTGAATCCAGAGGACAAGGGTATTCAGGACCAGAAAGTCCAGTCTCTGAAGGGACTGAGATGCCAAGGCAGGAACCTTTTGTCCTTGGGCAAGAGGTTTTCCAATTATTCAATAAATGTTTGATCCTGTATGCAAGGCTCTGTGTTAAATATTCAGATAAAAGAGAAAGTTTATATTTCACTAACTCCAAGGTATTTTTCCTTATGTTGTATCATATATGTTATGTACCTATTCAGGTATGTGACCCAGCATACATAGTATGTACGATACAGCGTCTCTATCCTGTATATACACATGCATACATACACATACTTTTTTGAGGAGGCCTCTTCTATATATTGTAGTGTAGATTCTGGAGCCAGAGTGAGTTTTACAGAGTTCATCTTAGCTCCATCAAGTGGTTGGTAGCTGTGTTTTCTTAGGAAAGTTAGCCTGTCCATGCTCTAGTCACTTTATCTGTACAAAGGAAATGATAATACTTGTTCGTAGAGTTGGTGCAAAGATGAAATGAGTCCATCCTTAGAAGGTCTAAGAAGTTCTTTGAACAGTGCTTGGTATGTGCTCAGTAACTTCTCTCTGTTCATTTGCTGTCCTTTTGTGGGGCTGGAGTAGTTGGAAGCCAGGTCCATGCAGGGCCAATAGGGTGACTACGGATGATTCTGAGCTGTGATGAGTTCGGTTGGTGATGCAGGGAGCCGAGTGGATGAGATGAGCAGGATTGCTGGCTACAGATGTTGGAGCCTCCTGGCTCTGAGAGCCTACTAAGAGTCAAATGTTGCAATTTAGTAGATGAGGGCCTTCAGAATCCTGGGCAGGAAGACTGGCACTTGGGGATTGAGTATGGGTACATCTTCACCGTGGAATTCAGCCTGTGAAAATAGGCATCTGAGGTACTAAGGTTGGGGGTAGATGCGGCAATCTACCATATATTTGTGTGAGTGTATAAGAAGGGACATCTTACATTCCTCCTGCCTCTGGACAAGGCCTGGCCTGGCTGAGCAAAGACTGGGCCATCAAACTGATTTGTGATCATAACCATAACAGCAGTAACAATGCTACTGTGATTCACCATTGTGTTTATTGACTGAACCAGGAACTATATTAAGGGCTTCATTCACAAAAACCTTGAGGGAACCTCATTTTTATTTTTCAGATGAGAACACTGAACACTGAGAAGTGAAGTGTCTCATGAAAATTGCAGCTTAACAAGTGGAAGGGCCATTGGAACCTAGACTGTCAGACCCCTGCTCTTAATCAGTTAGGATACTGCCTCCTAAAACTTGGAACAAAGCTGCCGGACATCCAGAGAAAGAGGTCAAATATAGTGGAGTCATACCATCTGTATGTGTGTTGTAGGGATTCAACAACTTGTACTTGGCAGAGAGAGGTTAGGAGGAGGGGGAGGAGAATTCTATGAATAAAGCAGGTAGTTCATCCCATTACTCCTTTCAATGAAAGTGTGATCCAGACCTAGAGTAAGAATCAGATAGAAAATGGGAATCAGCTGTTCCTTTGGTAGGGCTCTGTTTCTGACTGCACCGCATGGGGGAAGCCTCTCTCTGTATTGTGCAGCTAGTGTTTAAATACAGCCCTTGTTCAATGTGGCCCTTCTATGCAAGCCATGTGCTTCACCTTCAAATTCAATGGAAGACCCAGCCATCTCTTCCAAAGCTGGAGGATACACTGTGCAGGTTGGAATTACTGAGAAATGGTTGGTAGGTCTCCAACATGGTGTCTGCCTAGGGAATTAAGAGTGATTTTGATTATACGTGATCTTTCCTTTCATGCTGATCCACAACTTGGGTGAATGTTGCTGCCATTTTTCTTACCCCAGTGAGGGGCAGGAATGAGCCGTGGGGAGAGTCTTAGTTAAGTAAATCAAACTCAAAAGTAAGAGCATGTAGTGTGATCCAATGTGTTTTCTTTTCGCTGTGTATTTGAAGGTGGAGAGGGCTAGATTGCTGCCAGATTAGGTCCTGCAATCCTTTGTTTGGATTGCAGATTTCCTGCTTGTTTTGCTAAGCCTATTCCGGTGCCTATTTAACTTCAGTGTATTTGTGTGTGTGTGGAGTTTTCTTACACACCAAGGAAATAGAAGGTGAAAAATGCAAGCAGAAATGCCTGTGAAACTTTCCTAGCCTTGTTCAGTGATTAGATAGGGAGGTACATGAAATTTCCATTTCAATCAAGTTTTCCATTAACTAAGAGATTGACTTGGTTCCCAGTTTAAGTTCTCAGAAATTGCAGCAGTCCCCTATGTTACCAGAACCAGTAATGAGCTGGTCGCAAGCCAGTAGTGAGGCTTCACTCAGTTTTCCTCTATTTCTGCATGGTCTAATGGTGACATTAAAACAACACCAGAGAGTAATGGGGTGCCAGCTATTCTCCTGAAGTTCTTGATATTTTTGTTGAAACCAGTGCCATAACAATGCCCATCATGTGAGGGAACAGCTTCCCTTAAAAGGAGAGACAAGCTCACAGCACTGTGATTTTTTGCTGGGATTGTTTTGGAGCGAGATTCCAGTAGAGATCACTGAACACATGGTCTTGACTGCTTCCCCAGTACCTGGGCTGTCCCTGGGTGTTTGTCCCACTGATTCCCACTGCCATCAGTAATCACTGTGTGCCTGTGTGTGGGCATGTGTGTGTTTGGGGTGGGAGAGCAGGGTAGTGGGCTCTGCTTTCATTTTAAAGTTTTCAACAGAAATGGGGAATAAAACCCTATTTTTCATTTGGTTCACTGGAGAGAATCTGGGAAGTTCACAACTCTATATGAAATACTAATAGACAAAATACTGGGAGCACAAAGGGTTTGCTGAGTGTGGGTGGTAGGAACTCTTTATATTGTGGCTCTCAATGAACCCTGCCTCTTAGTATTCTAGCTTTCCCATTTCTGGGCATGGCCATTTCACTTGCTTTGGCTGATGGAGTGTTAACAAGTGTGATGTGGTCAGATCCCGGGGCTTTGTCCTCTTGGGATAGTCACTCCTAGGATCCAGTTGTCACATAAAGCAGCCCATGTGGAAGGACCACATGGAGAGACATCCCAGGCTTCTAACTAGATGTGTAGGAGAAGCCATCTTGGAAGTCGCCACCCTCATCACCATCTGTGACCTCATGAGAGACCTGAGGTGATATATCCACCTGAGCCCCAGTCAACCCACAGATTATATGAAATGGAAAAAAAAAGACTTTTCCTTTAATTAAGTTTTGGGGGGACTTTTTGTGAAGGTAATCGAAATAAGTGATGGGTGTCTGATACCCTCAGTGTTAGAGGACTTAGAGGACTGACAAGACTCCCAGGCTCTGTCCTGTACTAAATAGCTGCCTTAGATTACTCTCCAATCTTAAAGGTGGGTACAGTTTCGCAGACCTCTTCCCTGTCTTCTCTTTTGCTCCATGTCCATTTCCATGGTGTGTCTGCCATATTAGTGACCTCTTTTTTCTATCTAGTACAATATGCCATAGCCCTAATTTGCACACTCAGCATCTTTCCCTTAATTTTGGTTTGTAGGTTGAGTAACTGCTGTCAATTGACTGGGCTGTGGGGAGTTCCCATCAAGGACTTCTTTCTTCCAGAGAAGTTCTGAGATCGTGCTTCCCATATTGTCCTCAGTCTTGTGCCCAGACAAGGCCAGTGCTAGTGTAGTAGGAATGCATCAAACAGGGCCCCTTGGTCATTGGAAGGTAGCAAGTGGGTGCAGTATACCAAAGCCTGCTTGTGTGCCTTGAATAGGGTTGGAGTACAGTTTGGATGGGAGATGGTTACAAGTGGTACTAGATCTTCGTGAAGCAAGTTTGGGTTCTGTTATCAAAGCTGGTAGGAGCAAGGGAAAGATCAGACAATAGGAACTGGGGTCTGGGGTGCTGAGCAAGGCAGAGCTATTCTTGTGAACTGCTTTTTTGCAGCTGGGTCACCTAAAAAGACCAGGAGTTCTAATGGACTGCTCTGAATTCTTGGCATCTAAATAATCACACATGTATAAAAGTTTGCATCTCTTATTTTAAATGTCTAGGATGGTCTATCTTTATCTTTGTATTCAAGAAATAAAACTCAGTCCAGAGAGAATTTGGACAGATGTTTTAGAAAAGATAAAGGTCAGAGTTCTTGTTCCCTTAAAAACTTAATGTGGCAATCCAAACTTCCTGACCATTGTAGTCTCATCTGCAAATGGTGGCTGCCAACCAATGCTTTGCCTGCTGGGAGAAGTCTAAGCATGAGTGGATGCCACCACTTAATACATGTTTTTGATTTAGACCTGATTGGAAGACCACAGACTCCTTGAGAACAGAAGTGTGTATTAGCTATATACACATTCCCTTATCGCCTACTGTGGGGGCTCAAGCCAGAGGGGATGATTCATTTGGTGGCTAGGGTTCTCGTGATTGACATTTCTGATTTCCTATTTTTAACAACTCTCCTGTCCCCCAGTCTTGTCTCATTGGGCTGGTTGGGTCCGAGGATACCTCTGTTACCCTGACTGAAGTCTCTTAAACTGCGACAATCATTTTAACGGAAACTTCTAGAAATGGGGCTGCTGATCTTTTCTGTGTCCCTGGGTTAGTCCTTTGGGGAGTCCCAAGAATATGCTTAGATAGGTTTTCTTTTTCTTTTTAAAATTAACATGTAATGTATTTGTTTCAGGGGTACAGGTCTATGAATCATTAGTCTTACAAATTCACACCACTCACCATAGCACATACCCTCCCCAATGTCCATCACCCAGCCACCCCATCCTTCCCTGTCCCCCCACCAGCAGCCCTCAGTTTCTTTTTTTTAAGATTTTTATTTATTCATTTGACAGAGAGAGTACAAGTAGGCAGAGAGGCAGGCAGAGAGAGGAGAGAGGAGGAAGCAGGCTCTCTGCTGAGTAGAGAGCCCGATGTGGGCCTCGATCCCAGGACCCTGGGATCATGACCTGAGCCGAAGGCAGCGGCTTTAACCCACTGAGCCACCCAGGCGCCCCCTCAGTTTGTTTCTTGAGATTGAGTCTCTTATGGTTTATCTCCCTCCCTCATCCCATCTTGTTTCATTTTTTTCCCCTCTGTTCCCCCCACGAACCCCTGCCCTGCCCCTCAAATTCCTCATATCAAAGAGATAAGTCCTTCAGAGAAAGACAATTATTTTGCTTAGCATAATACCCTCAGTTCCTTCCATCCATGTCATTGCAAATGGCAAGATTTCATTCTTTTTGATGACTACATAGTATTCCATTGTGTATATATATGTATATATGTGTGTATATATACACACGTATACACACACACACACACACACCACATCTTTACCCATTCATCTGTTGATGGACATCTAGGTTCTTTCCATAGCTTGGCTATTATGGACGTTGCTGCTGTAAACATTCAGGTACACATGCCCCTTTGGATCACTACCTTTGTATCTTTAGGGTAAATACCCAGTGGTGCGATTGCTGGGTCATAGAGTAGCTCTATTTTCAACTTCTTGAGGAACCTCCATACTATTTTCCAGAGTGGCTGCACCAGTTTGCATTCCCACCAACAATTCCCCTTTCTCTGCATCCTCACTAACACCTGTCCTTTCCTGACTTGTATATTTTAGCCATTCTGACTGGTGTGAGGTTTAGCCAGGCTTTCTTACTCATATGTCTGGAAATCAGGCTCATACAGCAAATTGCCAGGGGCAAAATATCCAGGATCAACGCTAACACTGTAGGAGACTTTCCTTCTGTGACTTACCACCAACTCAAATAAAACACTTTCATGTTATATGCATCCTTTATTTTAGAGAGTGGGGGTAGGGGCCAAGGAGAGGGAGAGAAAATCTTCAAGCAGATTCCCTGCTGAGCACAGGGCCCAACATGGAGCTTAACCTCAGGACCCTGAGAGCATGACCTGAACCAAAATCAAGAGTGAGATGCTTAATGGACAGTGCCACCCAGGCGCCCCGTTATTTGCATCCTTTCTAGCAAAAGTCTCCTATCCCATTCCCTTGATACTAAAAGATTACAGACCCCAAACGTCTCAGTTTATCAAGGGGAGAGACAACAGGGAGATATGGGGCAGGGGAATGGAAAGTAGGAATAAGGGCAAGAGGCAAACGGCAACTACAGTGCAGGGGAAAGCCAGGGAGAGGATGCTAGTGGCTTTAGAAAGACCAGAGGAGAAAGCAAAAGTGCAGGCAGACTGGGAAGGGGAAGCTTCCTCAGGCTCCGAGGGAGCCTTTTCATGAGCGGTGTCTTTTTGACAAAGACTGCCATTCATTTATACCGGGGGATTTGAGTTTCCTCTTTCCTTATTCCTGAAATGCTCATTAACCGATTACCCATCATCTGTTCTATAATTGCTCTTTATTCTTAAATGCAGCCTTAAAGGAGGTGGCCCCAGTGGATTGCGTCAGGGGGAAACGTTCACCTGACCCGGTGAAAGTAGGCTGACACCTGGAGAGGCCACTGGGTGGCGCCTTCCTCACCTTCCTCTTAGAGGCGAAGGGGCCATTCACTGCCTACTACTCACTAGGGACAGTTAATATTTGCTTTCGTATCTTCTAGTCACAGAAACCCTGTGAGTTTGCAAGTTAGGATCAGAGGAGCCATCTAGCCAATGAGGGGCTGAACAGCTCTTGCACTCATGCCAAGACTTTTTCCACGGCTCTGCTCTCCAGAATAGACATAACTGTGTACTTTAAAGAATGTTTATTGTAAAAACAAAACAAATGAACAAAAAAATTGTAAAATACTGAAAAATATGAAGACGATGGCTGATTTCCCCTATTAACTTACCATCCAGAATTAACCCCATTAATGCAATTAATTTTGGTTATGTTTTAGGTTGTCTTTGGTGTTAATGTGTTTCCTTTTCCACCTCCTATTTAAACTTACGTGTATTTTAGAACATAAATGCATGTATTTAGAACGTGTATTTTAGAAAATATATGCTAGAACCATATATTTTATTTTTTTAAAAGATTTTTATTTTTGTGTGAGAGAGTGCACAAGCAGGGAGGAGGGCATAGGGAGAGGGAGAAGCAGGCTTCCCACCGAACAGCCTGATGTGTGACTCGATCCCAGGACTCTAGGATTATGCTCTGAGCTGAAGGCAGACACTTAACTGACAGGGGCCCAGAACCATACATTTAAAATACATATGCACAAGTGGGAGGGGCAGAGGGGGGAAGAGAGATACATTCTCAAACAGGCTCTGCACTGAGTGCGGAGCCCTGCTCAGTGCTCAATCTCATTACCCTGAGATCCTGACCTGAGCCGAAACCCAGAGTCCATTGCTGAGCTGACTGCATCACCCAGGTGACCCTAGAGCCATAAATTTTTAGTAGGATGGGGACCACTATGAAACAAATACAACTATGAAATCAAAATTCTGAACTGACTGAACTCTTGAATCTGTGTATGTAACACCCTTGACTCAAAACACAACTTCAACTTGTTTGCTGTTTCATAAATTCATACTTGAGTAAAAGACTCTATTGCCTGAGCAGTAAAGAGCAACTGAAATTGTTGGAAGTTTTGGTTGACAGCACTTCTTGTTGAGAGAAGTAGCTCATGATTGTTTCAGAGAATGAGTTGGGAGATTAGGATTGTATAGAGGCCGTGTGTCCAAATAACCTGACACAACAGTATGATTTCTTGGGTTATTTATTTATTTTTTCACCTAAGAAAACTAAGGAAACAACTCCATATAAAGAATTACATGGGCAGAGATGATCATTTTGCATCGTCTCCAATAGTGATTGGCAAGAACCTTTATTCCAGATAGGAGACAGTTATGCAGAATAAGGCAACCGTTCTCTGAATGGAACGGTAGGCAACCATTATTATAACTGAAAACAATGTGTCCATGGACTCAAGAGTAATTGGATGCTAATAATCATAGTAATCTTGATTTGCTTAGTGCTGCCTGTGTGCTGCATACCCTCCACATGTTCCCTTATTCAATCCTCCCCAAACCTTGGTATCAGGAATATTTTCCTTATCTTAAATCCAGGCTAAGCCGCGTTCCTTGCCCAACACTTGAAAACTGGGAAGTGGAAGAATGTTCTATTTTTACATATAGGAAGGAAGCTGGGCAGTGAGGGAAAAGGTGTCACATGAAGGTGCAGTGTGGAAGGCCACCCACCCAAGAAGATCTCTGGCTCCTCTGCTGGCTTTCATTCACTCCCTTGTTCCTGAAGTCCCATGTTCCTACTCTTCCTCCTACTTTGGATAAGAAAATTGTTCGGAAATCTGGAACCCTTGTGCTAGAAGATTAGTAACTCCAATTTCCTTACCTAAGAGAATTTCTTGATGTGTTGCTCTAGACAAGGGGATGGAAGTTGGATGTAGAAACCCAGTGAAAAATGAGACTCGGTGGAAACCATGTCACCTTTCTAAGATTTATCTCACAGCTTGTCCCAGAGGCACCTCTGCTCAAAAAAAAAAGTGCTTTGGGCAATAGTCATAAAATAAAGCTTTTTATCTCCCTGCTTCCAGTCTACTTCTAGAGACACATAAACATTCACGACAGTATCCACGGGGGTTTGCACACGCTGGCTCTGTGCAGTGCTGCCCCGGGGAGATAGAGATCCAAGGTTGCAATTCAGATGTTTTTCAAGGAATATTATCTCCTCTAGTAGAGAGGCAACATGGGTGAATTTGCTGTGTTGCCTCTTTCCTGATTAAATCAAAATTTCATCAGAACAAATCAATCTGCTTTTTTCCCTATTTAAGCCACCACTGATTCAACTTCGATCTTATCACCTCTCACCTGGATGACTGCAACTAGTAGCTCTCCCTGCCCTGGTCTTCCTCCCTCCCTGCATTCGCCTCACGTGGCTGCCAAGGGAGCTTTCTAAAATGCAAATATGATACTGGCAACCCCTTGGCTTAAATTCATTTAATGGTGCTCCATTTATTCAGTATACAAATGCCCTTTCAACGCATTAGAGAAAACTTCACGATCCCTGCCTACATTTTCAGTACTCTCACCACTCACTCCTTATGCTTGAAATATTTCAGCCACGTTTGCCATCATTTCCTGAACAAAGACGACTCTTAGGTTTGAGTCTTTGCAGACGGGGTTCATTCAGTTTAGAATGTCCTAGAATGACTCCAGTTTAACGTCATTGCCTCTGTGAAACATTCTTGCACCACTTAACCTTAGGTAACCCCCCAAACATTCCCATGTGTCAGACAACAGAATCCCCTCTAGGTAGTGTAAGCAAGAATGGACTAATTGAGGAAGTTGCAGTGCTTCCTTGTTTGTTACGGGAGCTGGGGAAAATAGGCTGCAGACTCCTTTTCCAGCAAGAGCAGCTCCTAGGATGGCCTCATGGTCTGGTCCTGGTAAAGCAGCCATTTCTGCCTTTGGTCCCAGACCATCCTACACCTGCTGCCACTTGTTCCCACTGAATCGGTGTCCAGCACCCTTCCCTGTGTCCTCATGGGACTCACAAACCGGGATTTTGCGTAGATGTGTCTGATGGGTGGAACTGAAGCCACGTGCCTGCGTTGTAGCAGCAAGGGAAACTTGGAAGGGTTTCACTGTTGATCCCATATTGAGAAGGCAGAATTCAAACTGGAGAACTATACAAATGTAAAAACTCTTAGAAGATATGGGGCAGCATAAATGACAGAATTCCACGGTGTCTCTTTTTAAAAAAAAAAAACAACACAATTTTTGCATTTCACTATGATTACCTTTGCTAGTGTGTGTGCTTCCCTTGCTAGATCACAGGCTTGGGTTACGGATGTGTCTTACTCATGTCTGTATCCATAATCCTCTGGCGCAGTGCCAATTCTTTGATTACTAAAAGAAGAGTGCTATGGGAACTCCTTGCCTAAAACTTTTTGCACGGCCAGTTGTAGGAGGTGTTTTAATCTAGTTTTGAAAATTGTATTCTGGTTCTCTATGTTCCGAAAAGCAAGAAACTAAATCTTAAAAAACCAAGGCTGTAGGAAATAGGACTTTAAATACTATTTCAAATTTGGTCTCTAGGAGCAGGACTGCAGATTGTTCCAGAGTGCTTCTTTTCAGTGCCACCTCATACATCATGATCAAAGTGGGGCCTCCAGCAAACAATAGAGTCAGGAGAAGTTATCTTTACTGCGTCTGTCTTCTGCCTCCCCTCCCAGCTGTCCTTTCTTCTCATCCGTATCCTGCTTTATTGTCTGCAAAAGACTATCAGACCTTTATTCACTTAATGGTTACAGACCTCCTGTGTGGTTTTATTATTTTCGTGTAATAGTTCAGGCCAGAGATGGACAAACTACAGCCCGAGGGCCAAACCCAGCTTCAGCATGGGTTTGTCAATAAAGTTTTATTTGGGGCACCACCACACTGTCTTAGTTCAGGCTGCTACAACAGAATACCGTGGACTGGTGGTTGGTGACAAGCATTAATCTCTCACAGTTCTGGAGGCTGGGAAGTCTACAATCAAGGCACTGGCTGATTCAGTGTTTGGTTAACACTCTCTTCCTGGTTTGCAGCTGATCCCCTTGTTTTATCCTCACATGGTGGGGGGAGAGAGTGATGTAGGAGGGCATAACCCCATTATACCCCATCTAAACCTCGTCTTTTACCTCCCAAAGGCTCTACTCTAAATACCATCACATTTGGGACTAGAGCTTCGACATGTAAATTTGGGGGAGATGCAAACATTCAGTTCAGAGCACAGACCCGCTCATTTGTGTTGCTTATAGCTGCTCTTGGGCTATAATGGCAGAGTTGTGTATTTGCTGTGACCTAAAAAGCCTAAAATACTTATCTGGTACCTTACAGAAAAGGTTGTTGAGGTCTGACCCTCTGGAGCGTAGGGATTTGGTGAAATTACTCATGCAAGTTGGGATGTAAAAACAAGTCTTCTGATTATAGGTCTCATTACTTAGATATTTTTATTAGCCATCTAAAATGTGGCGCCGTGTGAAAGATTTCTGGAACTACAGTGTTCCTTTTGTCTGTGACTTCTGGCCAAGTGAATGAGAAGTGGGTTTATAGTATGGAAGTATGTGTCTTCAAGCCTTGTTGACTTTGAAAAACAGATCCCAGAGCATTAGAGTGGGTTTTGTGATGTGTGCATTTACTGTACACAAATTGTTCACAGGTAGTTTGCACAATTCTGCAGATACAGATACTTAGTCTTGATGCTTCCACTCTGGTTTGTGAAATTGTGCAAGTATCTATGCTATGTCATCACTCCAAATTTAACAGCTTAAAACAGTAGCCATTTTATTATATATCTTGATTTTTGCGGACCAGGAATTTGGGCAGGGTTTTTAGGCAACTGTTCTTTTCCATGTGGTGTCTGCAGGGGTGATTCGGTGGTCCCTTGTTGGTGGACTGACTGCCCTGGCTGGATGCACCTAGCTGGAAACTTGCTGGGGATTTCTGGAAAGCTGGGCTTAGCTAGAGCTGTCAGCTACAATACCTGCGGATGGTTTCTCCAGAACAGCAGCCTCAGAGTGGTCCAGACTCCTTATGCGGCTTTTTAAAACTTCTGCGGACCACAGAGAATGTTCTAAGGGAACGGAAAGCAGCAGCTACCGATTTTTCTTTCCTTTTAAAAATCTTTTTATTGGGTGCCTGGGTGGCTCAGTGGGTTAAAGCCCCTGCCTTGGGCTCAGGTCATGATCTCAGGGTCCTGGGATCGAGGCCCATATCGGGCTCTCTGCTCGGCAGGGAGCCTGCTTCCTCCTCTCTCTCTGCCTGCCTCTCTACTTGTGATCTCTGTTTCTCTGTCAAATAAATAAATAAAATCTTTAAAAAAAATCTTTTTATTGAGGTGTATTTGACATGCAATGTTAAGTTTTTGGCGTGCAATGTGATGGTTTGATATTTGTATATATAGCAAAGTGATCACCGTAATTAATGTCTGTCACCATGCATAGTTACAGATCTTTTTTTCTTGTGATGAGAACTTGTAAGATTTACTTATAGCAACTTTCTAATATGCAATACAGTATCAATAATTATAATCACCATGCTGTATGTTACATTCCTATGACTTAAGTATAACTGGGAGTTTGTATCTTTTGACTTCCTTGACCCATTTTTCCCATTCTCTGCCCCTTTGCCTCTGGCAACCATCAACTTGTTCTCATATCTATGAGCTTGTTTTTAAAGAGCCCACATATAAGTGAAATGAAATGGTATGTGCCTTTCTCCGACTGAATTATGCACTTAGTATTATACTCTCTAGATTCATCCATATTGTTGTAAATGGCAAGATTTCATTCTTTAAGGCTGAGTATTCCATAGTAGATATACACCACATCTTTATCCATTCATCTATTGATGGACATTTAAGTTGCTTCCCTTTCTTGGCTATTATAAATAATCAGTAAACGTAGGGGTGCATGTATCTTTTCAAATTAGTGCTTTCGTATTTTTTGGGTAAATACCTAATAGTGGGATTACTGGGTCATATGGTAATTCTATTTTTAATTTTTTGAGGAACTTCCATACTGTTTTCTATAGTGGCTCATCAGTTTGCATTCCCGCCAACAGTGCACGATGGTTCTTTTTCTCCACCTCCTCACCAACACTTATTGCTTGTATTTTTGATTTTAGCCATTCTGACAAGTGTGGGTGAACTCTCATTGCAGTTTTGATTTGCATTTCCCTGATGGGTGATGTCCAGCATCTTTGCATGCATCTGTTGGCCATCTGTATGCCACCTTTGGAGAGATGTCTGTTCATGTCTTTGCCCATTTTTAAGTTGGATTTGTGTGTGTGTGTGTGTGTGTGTCACTATATATTTTGGTTATTAATCCTTTATCAGATACATCATTTACAAATATCTTCTATTCAACAGGTCGTCTTTTTGTTGATGGTTTTCTTTGTCGTGCAAAATTTTTTTATTTTTGTGTACTTCCAATAGTTTAATTTTGTGTTTCTCTTGCCAAAGGAGACATATCTAGAAAGGTATTTCTATGGTGGATGTCAAAGAGATTGCTGCACACGTTTTCTTCTAGGAATTTTATGCTTTCAGGTTTCACATTTAGGTCCTTAATACATTGAGTTTGTTTTTGTATATCGTATAAAAAAATGGTCTACTGTCATTCCTTTGCAGCTGTGCAATTTTATCAGTGGCATTTGTTGAGGAGACTTCCCTCCATTGTATATTCTTGCCTCCTTTGTTGGAGGTGAATTGACCATAACGTGGATTTATTTCTGAATTGTCTATTCTGTTCTATTGATCTATGTGACTACTTCTGTGCCAGTACCTTACTTTCTTGATTGTAGCGTTGTAGTAAATCTTGAAATCTGGGATTGTGATACTTCCAATCTTGTTCTTTTTCAGGATTTGTCTTTGTCTTTTGTGATGCTTATTTTAGGATTCTAGTTCTGTGAAAAATGCTGTTGGTATCTTGATATGGATTGCATTGAATCTGTAGATTCCTTTGGGTAATGTGGACATTTTAACAATATTGGTTCTTCTAATTCATGAGCATGAAAGGTCTTTATACTTGTCAACTTCAATTTCTTTGACCAGTATTTTATATTTATATTCAGAGTACATGTCATTCACCTCAAGTTTTTACCTAGTTAATATTATTTTTGGTGCAATTCCAAATGGGATTATTAATTTCTCCTGCTACTTCATTATTGTATAAAAATGCAATGAATTTCTGTATATTGATTTTTCTATCTTGTGACCTTACTGAATTCATTTATTCAACTAGTTTTTTGGAGGAGTCTTTTGGGTTTTCTATATAGAGTATCATGTCATCTGCAAATATGGAAGTTTTATTTTCTCCTTCTCAATTTGGATGCCATTTATTTCTTACCTGATGGCTGTAGCTAGGACTTCCAATACTACATTGAATAAAAGTGCCAAAAGTGGACACACTTGTCTTATTCCTAACCTTATGGGAAAAGCTGTTTTTCCCCACTGAGTATGTTAGCTGTGGGTTTTTCATAGATGGCCTTTATTATGTTGAGGTATGTTTCCTCTAAACCTACTTTGTTGAGGGTGTTTATCATGAATGGTGGCTGTACTTTGCCAAATGCCCTTTCTGTGTCTATTAAAGTGATCATATGGTTCTTCTCTTTACTCTTGTTAATGTGTGTATCATGTCAAATGATTTGTGAATATTGAACCACCTTTGCATCCCTGAGTAAATCCCAATTGATTTTGGGGAATGATTTTTATTTTTAAAGACTTTATTTATGTGACAGAGATCATAAGCAGGCAGAGAGGAGGAAGCAGGCTCCCTGCTGAGCAGAGAGCATGATGTGGGCCTCGATTTCAGGACCCTGAGATCATGACCTGAGCCGAAGACAGAGGCTTTAACCCACCGAGCCACCCAGACGCCCCAATGATTTTTTTTTTTAAATGTAGTGTTGGATTTGGTTTGCTAATGCTTTGAGGATTTCGGTGTTTATCAGAGATCCTTCTATTGGCGTTGGCCTTCCGCCTCCCCCCGCCCCCCACCCCCAGCTCCTTGAGGTATAAGGTTATTTGAGATTTCTCTTGCTTCCTGAAGTAGGCCTGTATTGCTATGATCTTCCCTCTTAGAACAGCTTTTTCTGTGTCGCAAAGATTTTGGACCATTGTGCTTTCATTTTCATTTGTCTCCAGGTAACTTCTGATTTTCTCTTTGATTTCTTGGTTGACCCATTCATCATTTAGTAGTGTGCTATTTAACCTCCATGTATTTGTGTTCTCTCCAGATTTTTTCTTGTTGTTGACTTCTGGTTTCATAGCATTATAATGAGAAAAGATGCGGGATTGATTTTAGCTTTTTTTTTTTTTTTTTTTTTTGGGANTTTTTTTTTTGAGATAGTGTGCAAGGAGGGGGTGTAGAAGGAGAGAATCTTAAGCAGGCTCCACACCCAGCACAGAGCCTGATGTGTGGCTTGATCTGATGACTCTGAGATCATGATCTGAGCCAAAATCAAGAGTAACTCACCGGACTGAGCCACATAGGTACCCCACAATTTCAGTGTTTTTGAATTTAAGACTTGTTTTGTTGCCTAATATGTCCTCTATTCTGGAGAATGTTCCGGAATGGGAATGTATATTCTGCTGCTTTAAGATGGAATGTTCTGAATATCTATTGAATCTATCTGGTCCAATGTGTCATTCAAAGTCCCTGTTTCCTTGTTGATTTTGTTTGATCTGTCCATTGATGTAAGTGGTGTGTTACAGTCCGCTACTATTGTATTACTACTGATTGGTTCCTTTGTGTTTGTTAACTATTTTATATTTGGGTGCTCTGAATGTGGGTGCATTAAATATTTACAATTGTTACATCTTATTGGGTTGTTCCCTTTATGATTATAGTGTCCTTCTTTGTCTCTTGTTGCAGTTTTAGTTTGTTTTGTCTAAGTACTGCTACCCAACTTTCATTCACTTCCATTTGCATGATAAATGTTCTTCCATCCCTTCACTTTCAATCTGCATGTGTCTTTAGGTCGAAGTGTCTTCTTGTAGGCAGCATATAGATGGGTCTTGTTTTTTTTTATCCAGTCTTTTGATTTGGGCATTTAGTGTAATTACATTCAAAATAATTATTGATAAGTATATACTTACTGCCACTTTGTTATTTGTTATTTTTGTAGTATTTCTGTTCCTTCTTCCCTTGAGGTTTGATGGCTTGCTTTACTGACATGCTTGGATTTCTTTGTTTTGCATATCATCAGTTTTGGACTTGTGATTACCATTAGGTTTACATATAACATCCCATGCCTGTAACGGTCTATATTAAGTTGATGGTTAAGTTTGAATCGATTCTAAAAGCACTACATTTTTGTTTTTAAAGATTTATTTATTTGACAGATCACAAGTAGGCAGAGAGGCAGGCAGAGAGAGAGGAAACAGGCTCCCTGCTGAGCCAGGAGCCCGATTTGGGGCTCGATTCCAGAACGTTGAGATCATGACCTGAGCCGAAGGCAGAAGCTTTAACCCACGGAGCCACCCAGGCGCCCAAGCACTACACTTTTAACCCCCACCCCCACCAGGTTTTATGTATATGATGTCCTACTTTACATCCTTTTGTGAATCCTTTGGTGGATTTTATTTTTAAATAGATAATTCTAATATGTTTTTGCATTACCCTCCATACTGGTTTTATAAGTGATCTGCTTTTATTATGTTTGCATTTATCTGTGAAACTTTTTCCTTTCCTAATTTCCTTCCAATTACAGCTTTTTCTTTCCACTCAAAGAATTCCTTTTGATGTTTCACGTAAGGCTGGTTTAGTGGTGGTGTAGTGGCCATGGGACGAAGAAGAACCATTCAGGAAATGGAACGACAGTGAAGGAATGGTTTGCTAAAAAATACAGACTCTAATCTGCTCTCAGGAAAAGATTAAGATCTGGGCAAGTGAGTGAAGTTCCGATCTGCAGGGGGATGAAGGTGGAGTGAGGGAGACTATAAACAAGTGACTGGATGTCCTGGGTCATTATCGTCCTTATCCTAAGGATGATGGGTGGCAGGATAAGGGGGTGAACAGGGCCTGCTTTCTCACTTGGCCCCTGAGTCCTTCTCCCAGGAGGTAGAACCCATGGTTAGGACAGAAGAGAGCAGAGAATGACAAAGGGTTGCTCTCTGGGAACTTAGCAAAGCCTCCAGGGAAAGTATGGGGTGGACAAATCTTTCTCAGAATCAGATGGCAGAGCAAGTATAAATGAAGTTCTTCCTTTTTTCTCAAAGTCATCCCAACCTATCATGAGGGTAATGCTGTGAAAAGGACATCTCGGAAAACCCCAAACAATATTTTTTAGAAGATAAAGTAAATCCAATTTGTTGAGACGGTTCTGTGTGCTTGGAGATAAATCCCACTACTGTATCAGCAGATGGGTGGGCAGTAACAGCACAAGAATGGCAGCAAAAGGAAAAGAGTTCCTAGTATCTGTAAAGAGTCCATTTTAGGCAGGTTTTCTGGACAGTGTAAATGTGGTCTGCGCAGAGAAGCCCAAAGCAATTACGTAAATTAGGATGGCTTGAGGGGGAAGGTCTGCAGAGTGTGAGGGAGGGAGGGGTGGTGATGGGAAAGGTGGGTAGGGCAGTAGTAGGCATGGTGTGGGGGGGTTGTCCTTAGGGTAGACGCTGTAAGTGCTGCTGTGCAGAGGGACACACAGCTGTGAGGGTCAACATGCTGCTGCTGCTGCTTGGAGTGTCCATTTAGCATAACCTAGTGGTCAACGTAGTAATCAAGAGTGCAGGCTCTGTGGCTACACTGCCTTGTGTCCATCCCATCCTGTACCTACCACTTACAACCATGGGTCATGTCATTTGTAAAATAGGGCCACTAATTTTATTTACCTTGCATGATTGTTGTGAAGATAAGATCATGTATGGACAGTGCTTGGAGCAGTTACTGATACGTAGCATGTGTTTAAGCTACTAATACAGTGATCTACATCTAGTGTGTTTTATACCCTGCAGAGATACGGATGTATAGGAGCCCTTATAGTAAGGTCTCACTCTGCTTCCTCTAATGAGACAGAATTAAGTCCTGGATTTCTCCATCACTAGGTCACAACCATGCAGACGACAACATGCCTGTGGAGAAGATACAGAATTCCTAAATGGAGAACGTGGGTCATTAAAATAGCTCTGGGGTTGCCTAGATCTTCACTTTTCATCAAGATATGAAGGCTTGATGGTACTATAAGCAATATCACCGGTGTGTAAAGTCCCAACTGGGATTCATATAACTGAATTACAGCTTTAGCTCTGCCATAGCCGAGCTGTGTGCCCTTGGCCCAATTATGAGCACAGTGGATGGAAAGAATGTGGACCAGTATGAGAGGTGCATGGAGCCTCTAGTTGGGGTCAGGCACCTTTCTTTGGTATGGTTACCATGTCCTATGCAGTTGCTGATGCTACCCTTCCAAAGACTACTATAATTATGTGTGTGCCTTTGTCTTCTTCACTAGACTATAATCTCCTCAGATATGAATATTATTCAGCATTTATTCTGTCCTAGTTGTCTCTTTCATTCTGGTATTCTTTTTAGACCCCACAGTATCTGGCTCATATTTGGCACTTCATAAATACTCAATAGATGACTAGATAAAAGATTGGGGGTGATCTTTGTTGCAATCAGACACTTAGCCTAGGGAGTTTGAGCAGGTTTCTTGGTCTTTCTGGGTTTCTTGCCTATAACAAGGATTATCATTTAACTGAAATGTCCTACTTCACCAGCTTAAGGGAAAAACATAGGTTATGGTACATGATTATTCCCAGATCTACATCTTTTGTTGTATATTTATATATTGAACCATCTATTCAAGCATTTCTGGTTAGATGTGCAGTAGGTGACACAGGACTTGTGTTTGAACATGACCTCATGGCTGCCTTTTGCCAAACCCTCTCCCAGAATTCTCCATCTCTGAGAATGGTACCACCATCCACTTACTTGCTCACAAGAAGAGTGTAGGGATCACCATGGACTCTTATACCCCTCTTCTATACCTGACATTCAATCAATTGTAATCCATTTAAGTTCTTAGTCTGATTCCTTTTCACCCTCTCCATCGCCTCAACCCTGTCCCCAAGCTCCCCTCATCCATGTGCGGAGTACTGCACTTGTCTCCTGAATAGTCTTGGTGCTTTCAATCTTTCATATAACCCCCTTTTTGGTCTCCTGGATCCCAACCACTCCACGCTCCTTCTAGGAAAATGATGTGTGGGTTTGATGGAGCGATGACCTATTCAGGTGAAGGAGGACAGGAAAGAAAAGGCAGGGTATGTGTGTTTGGGGGAGCTCAGGGTGCTGGGAGGCAATAAAGTTGGAAAAGAAAGGTTCTGTTATAGGAGGAATCCACAAGTGGGTAGGTGGTCTTTGGAAATGGGGCAACCACATGGGTAGGAGGAAGCAGGAGCCCCTGAGGAGAGCTCAGCCTGGGAAGTTCCCCTCATGACGTACTTTGAATGGGCTGAGAAGGATGTTCTGCCAAAACTACACTATTCATTCTTCAGCCTTCAGGCATTTCACGGAGCAATGAGCATTAACTATATTCTGGATGGAGTCTCCACCATCCTATTCTTTTGATGGATGTTATGGGTATGATAACTGGTTTGTAATAAAAACACAGCACCTAAAAAGGGAATGGAGTATAAGTCTTGACCTTTTCTGTCTCAGGATGCTCTGTTCTCCCGGGTGTGTTTACCTGCTGTCTTGCCAGCAAACCCTGAATTCTGGATGTGGAGGTGGGGTGGGTTTATTGAACCTAAACCTTGAACTTGATGGGCAGTCCATGCCTCTACCACAGGGGGGTCCAACACAGGGCTGCCTAAGGACAGTGAACATCTAGAGAGGCTAACAGAGCATCATACATCACTGGATACTTGAGCACCCATCAGGGATCTGCTTTGAGGCCTTGAGGAAGCACAGCATAGTCTTTATGGGCAGTCCTTTTCTACGAGATGGTCAGTACTGAATTTCTACAGCTTCACATTGTGCCGTGGTACACACGGATTCCAAAAATCCTTCCAGCTGAAGCTGACGTGTCGGTCCTGATCCTCTTACACTGGAAGTGTCAAATACAAGGAAGATCTACAAGACCAGTGCTCTAACCCCTGAGCTATGGAGCCAACCGCTACAAGGAAGATCTAAATGGGATTCCCTGGCTGGAGACCTCAGCTTAATGTGGGTTAGACTCTGGCCGAACATGAACCTCCAGTTTTCAGAGTAGATTTAATTGAGAGCTGTGGTTTATTTTGCTGTCTGAGCTAAATTGGCAGCCATACAAATAAAAAATGTGAAAAGCTGTAGCTGCAGGCTTAGGGGAACACCAGTCCAAAGAAAAGCTATTGTTGATAAAACCACAGGGTTGAGCTGTTTTCCCTTGTATGACCTTTCTCTCATTTCTCAGTCTTCCTTGGCTGGAGCACTGGGGTCAGTGATCTTTGTAAGCCATCTGTATAGAACCAGCAGAATACCCTCTCCTGCCCTCCTTTCTTGGTATTGTTTCGAGCTGTAGGTCAATCTACAAAATTTTTCTAGAGCCATTAAGAAAGGAAATCACTCATCCTTTCTCCTTTGGGTGACCATCGTATCCATGCTCTCTTCCCCCTTGGCCTCGTGTCACAACCTGGGAGCTAGAAGTGTAATACTGTTTCAGTTTATGCTTTGGAGAATTGGACAAGGCCATGCTGCTTAGGGAAAAAGCTTAAACGCTTGAGAGTGATCTTAGAGATAGGTAAAAATAGTTCCTGGAATTTTATGCTTAGAGTTGTAACTCTGTCCAAGGACTATAGTTTTCTAGATTTTCTAGCAAATAGAATTGCTGGGATGTTTGAATCTCAATTGGTAGTGATTTGGAGGTCCTCTCATCTGTGTGTGCAGGAAAAAAAAATACATCAATGGTAGAAAATTTTCACTCTTTTACAAACTGGTATCACTTGTCAGTTTTTATACTTGACAAAACAAAAATCTACGCTAAGCCCATTCTTCTTAGTTTGCTCCTTCCTTGCCAGAAAAGCTCAGCACCGTGATAGATGCAGGTAGTGAGGGAACTCTCCCTCCTCAGGATGCATAAAATGGCAAGGAAATGTGTTGCATTTACCACGGCCCCATTGTGTTGTCTTTTTTATGCTCCTCAGTTCTGCCGCACTCCGCCCCAGAGGCCATTAGCTGAACCATGAGGGTCTACTCAGGAGAATGCTTTGATATTCAGGGGCTGTGGCCCTTCCTCCTGACAGAGCCCATGGACAGCCATAGCCGGACAGCCGTTCCCAGCAGGGCTCAGGGTGTTGAGATGCTGCATGCTTTTATTCTGCAAACAGGCAAGGGGTGTGAGCAAACTGCTTGCCCAGATCTGAATCAAGCCTCCTCCTCAGATCCTAGACCCTGCTCAGCCTGTGACCTCATTACCCCTTCATTTCTAACACACAGCATGCCGGTCTGCCAGGAAGCCAAGCTGAGACAGGCAGAGGGGAGGCTGTGGGACGTGGAGAGTTGATCAGGCCCTCGCTCCTCTCCCTCCTGGCTCTTTGGTCTTTGAGTGGTATGTTTGAAAAGGCAGTGCAGCGAGAAAATGCCGGAGCCAGACGCCTTTAAAACATGCCCTTTGTAAATCATCGCCATCTGTGGTCACGATGCAGGGAGGACATCAGACGGAAGTGGCCGCTTGCTCTGAGAGACTGGTCCCAGGGGGCCGGAGGCAGAAGAGGAAAGAGGCCCTTGCATGTGTTGGCAAGGGCAGACAAATGGCTGTTGAATTTGTTGAGATGTGGGGCTGATCCCAGCAGCTGTTCAGGCCCTCAGAGGGCTGTTTAGAATGCACTGGAACCTCCAATCAAGCTGTTCTCCTGCTGCTGGCTTTTCATAACCTGCCTGTCTGTTTGCCTTACATTTCGATGGCACTTTAACAATTATGAAGACATTTTACATGCATTACTGCCTTTCATGCTCGTGGAAACTCACTCGAAGTATGTATTGTTAACTGTTCTAGAGGCCGAAAGGAGGAAGCCTCTGGATAAATGCTGTGCCCAAAAGGAAGTGGCGGAAAGCCCCACTGCCTATTGATCCGGCCTCGTCTTGTCACACTCGCAGCTTCCCGTGGTCTGTCACCTTCCTATAGCGTAGAACAGTGGTTCTCAAACTTGTGCGTGCATCAGAACCACCTGGAAGCCTTATTGAAGTGTCAATTGCTGGTAGCCACCTTCAGACCTTCTGAGGTCTGGGGTGGGCCTGAGGGTTTGCATTTTCAGTGAGTTCCCGGGTCCTGATACTGGTCCAGGGACCACACTGGGAGAACTGTTGGTATCCAGAAAATCCCCTTTCCATTGTATAAAACCATTGTTAGCTCATTTTGAAGACTTCCTTCCATGTTTGCCAAGTTAGAGGAGTGTGTGTGTGTGTGGCGGGGCAAAGGTGTGGGCATATAGATGTCAGAAGGCACCTGTAGAGCAGCTGTTGTTCACAGCTGCTTCCTGTTGTCTTCACCTGCCTCCCTTCTCTCCTGCTTAGTAACTTCCAGAGGCATCTTTTCAACCCAGAAGCCATTCCAGTCGTCATACTTTGGGTTGCCCCCGAGGCCCACTGAGACACGGTGATAGTTAGTTTAGTTGATTTGGGAAGTTCTAAAAATACTGATAGAAGACAAGGTCTTTTCACTCCTGGAACAAAGCCCATTTTATTATGTTAGCATATTTGTGGGGATGTTTGTGAATAAACCTACAAAAGCATATATGCATGCGTGCATATTTTCTTACTCTTTTAGCTGCCGAAAATAGTTAAAATGACTATGCGTTATTTTGCAGCTCAGAAAAGGAAAAGAACACATTCCAAACCCTGTGAAAAGAAAGCATATCCTATTTCTTTGGGTGTGACGGTGGGGGGAGCCAGGGGAGTCCAGTTTGAGATGGTGAGATAGTAGGATATGTGGGCTGGAAGGGCAAGCCCCCCCTTTCTCCCCTGGGTGCTGAGTTCTAGCCCCGCGATAAGCTCTGGGGAGGCAGAGATGAACCCCACAGTCTACCCATATGGTGATGGAGCTCACGCACTGGTTGGAGGCGGATTCACAGGCCGGTGAGGTGACATAATTTTACACCAAGAATTTCTGTCCCCAGTCATTGCTTTTCTCCTTTAGGCCTCTCTCCCATATAAACAGCTCAGCTGGTCTGTGCTCATCCACTTACGGAAAGGATGTGACAAGGAAAAGAGTTCTTTTTTGGCTTCAGGCTTGAAAAGTTTCATCCTTCATGGGGAGCAGAACGACTCATGGTCTAGAAGAAAATACTAGGGAAACAAAACCTCTCCTACCTCCCTGCCCCTGCCCCTCAGTCTCCTCCATCTTCCCCCTTTTTTTTAATATATTTTTTCTTTTAAGAAAAGGAACACTTTGGCTTAGAGGGGAGAGACCGAGTTGGAGTAGTAACACTGATGTTGCTGGATTGTAGTTTTATTGGGTACGTTTCTGTGGTATGGTGGGACTCTGAAGAAATGGTCTTGCCTCAGGGTCTTTAACAGTGGGATGATCTCCTTGTGTGTAAAATGGGAGGGAAGAACTAGGCAGAAGCTCTGAGACTGGTCAACTCACACAAACCAAAAATCTAGGACCAGGCAGGGTGATGGACGTCTCAACCCCACACGGACAATTTTGAGGACCTGAGATCGCACCCCTGTTGCTGCTTTGGCACTGTGTCAGTCCCCTGGAAGTTATGCCGTCTGGAGCTGGAGTGCAGGACACACAAAGTAGTAGAGGAAGTTACATTCACTTAACCTCTGAGTCTGGATGGAGACCGAAGCCTAGTATGCAGTTAGTTACATAACGGAGCACGAGGGCCCTCCCCTGGGACAGCAGGAACCCAGATGAAACAGTGACACATCCCCAGAGGAGGTCACCTTTCTGGAGGAGATGTGGCATGAGGTAGGGGTTGATAAGTGCAGACTTAGTGATATTTGCATCTTTAAAAACGTGATATTGCCAAATGCAATTTTGCTAATCATAATATTTTCCCGGACCAGAAGTCCGTGTTTAGTGAGAAATTGCTAGATTCATTTCCTATGTAATAGCATTCTCTTAACACTTCTTTGTGTCTCTGAAGCCAAAATAAGTTCCTTCTCAATAACGTAGTCAACAGGCCCAGCCCACATCAACCCTTCTCTTCCCCTGGCTGTTTGGAAAGGTTGTCAGTTCTCCACATTCTAATGCTTTAGATCACACATGCAACCTTGTTCTTGGATTCATTTGAGTTATTTATGTCTTTCTGGATTGATCACAGCTCTCTGGAGGTTTCACTAAGTTGATGTCCCCCCTCCCAAGTCCTTCTAATGCTTAGTAAGAACTTGGGTGTGTTGAAGCTGCTCTAAGTGCCACGCACACATTACTGTAACCTTGCATAGTTCAGTATTCTCCCCATTTAACAGATGAACACACTGAGGGGGAGTCAACCCACTGAAGGGGATAATCAGAGCTGGGACAATGGAAAAAAGTGTGGCTCTAATTACAAAATAAGCAATTTCCCTGGTCTCCCTTAGCTAAGTTTCATAATTTAAATTTCGAATAAATATGGTTTGGAAGTTAGCCTGAGAACCTCAGTGTAGGTTGTCTATCTTTTCTGTATGGGTTATTCTGAAGTTAATGATACAGTAACCATTTGATGGTTGACCCTGTCCTTCTTACTGAGTCACTTTGTACAGGGTCCCAGCAGATGATGTAACTGGCAAGCAGGTTCAGGTATGCTCCATTATTCTTGCGGTGAATTTTCTCATGGTGTCATGGAAGCCTGGAGAGAAGCATTCCCTCACTGAGAGGCTCTTGCTGGTCTGTAGTCCCATCTGCATGGGCACATGCTACTCAAACAGGCCCTCCTCTGAGTGATCTCTGTGCTGCTGTGTTAAATCGCCTTCTGTTCACCCCACTGATGAACTACCCTGGGGTAATAGGGATGGCCAAACACATGACCTTGATACTGGACAGATGAGATTGAGAGCAGTGTATTCGTATCACACATACAGCCCAGGGTAGGCAGGCACAGCACTGTGCTACCCAGGGCCACAGGCACGTTGAACTTAGGAACAGAATGAACAACTGTGGGCTGTGTGGAAGGCAGGCTTAGTAGTGTCAAGAGGTTGTAGTGGCCCCAGGTTCATGGTGGGAGGGGTGGCAGAGATAGTGGTGGTGTGTGGTTGGTTGGTTTGAATAATTCCATGGGATGTCGGGGAAAGAAAACCTACAGGGATAAACAGGAACTTTACCTGGCCCTTTCATAAGGAGAGTCGACTAGGGAACGTTCTCCGTGGGAGTTGAGGGGAAGGGGAACTGTGGTTAGCTCACTGAGGATCTGCCAGTTTTACTATATATTGAGGCAGCACTTAATATTGAACCTCACTGATAGACCTTAACTACCTGCTGGGGGGATGTGCAGGTGAAGGTCTTACCTTATCAGCCTGTCTTCAGCATGTCAAGCCCCCGATCTTTGACCTCATGGCTGTCAGCTCTCGGGTATGGATATTCTGAACACAGAATGTTGGCTTTTTAGATTCTTGCCTGAGCCTGCCTTTAGTTTTTTCAGTTTCTTTCAAACTGAAGGATTACTGATGGTTGGGAGGGGAAATCTGAGGGACATTTCTACCATCGAGCCTCCCCGGGATTCATACTGTATTCCTTAAAGTAGAGCACCAGGGAACTCCAGACCTCCTTTGATCAGATTATCCTGAGTCCTTAAGGCTTTTCCATGGAGAAGGACTCTACAAGATTTGTTTAAGCAAAAAAAACAAAACAACAACAACAACAAAAACATATAGATTGGTCTCAGCACAGGGCAGGAAGGCAGCTGACCCTCGAGAATGAATGGAGCCAGAAACTGGCTGCCCACAGCCTTTCCAGACCTCACCCACCACCCTTTCTCAAGGCCACCTCCTTTTTCTTCACAGGGTCCTTATGTGTCTCCAGGCCACATGGTAGAAACCATGATTAACCCACAGAAAAGCACCTGAATTTTCATCTCTTTTCAGTACATTAGGCCAGACTGAAATCTCTTAATACCCAACAGGAATCTCATGGAAAAAGGTGTCTGATTTATTTATCTTGGGTCACTCATGGGCCAACAACACTGTACAACTGAGGAGTCTGGATCACCTTAGATAAAATGGAGCCAGGATCCTTGACTGTGTCCATGTGAATTGAGAGTGATGAGAGATAGTTCTTACAGGAAGGGTTGGGTTTTCACTGCTCTGTTCTCCCTGTAAAGTTGCTTTTATAGAACAGAGCCTTACTGTCATGACGTTGGTGGTCTCCATTGCCATTTATGGTGTACTTCTCTATGGTGGTAAAATTTCTGTTGAGGGTATCATTCACTGTATTGATCTACAGTCCACACAGAGTCAGATACACATGGGTTTGACTTCGGTCTTGGAACTAGCTTGAATTAGGCAAGTTACTTAACCTCTATCAACTTTGGCTTCTCATTAATATAACAGGGATAATATACTGGATTGTTGTAAGAATTAAATGACATACTGTTTGCAAAGTACTTGCACTTAGAGTAGGAGACACTCAATGAACAGTAGCTATTATTAATTTAATGCTAATGATTATTATTTCATGCAGCACACTCTCAGACCAACGTTGACAAAGGCTGTTCAAATAAATTGATGCTTTCCTTGTAACCGATGGAGACAAGATTACAAGCCAATAGTTATTCTGACAGGCATGACCCTAGCCTTGTAAAAATGTAAAATGTGTAATTATGTTTTCATGCTAACTAGGATTGAGAGGTAGTAATTTTGATTTTTTTCCCCCCGTTTTTTGTGTGTGATGACATTCACTAACCTCTATCTAGCTTTTGTTGGTGGGGAGATCAGGTAATGTCTCTTCAGACTGAGTTAGATGTGAAGCGGGGGTGAATAGAAGGTTGTCATTGCTGTCAAGTAAGTGCAGCTGGGAGAGGAGAGCCATTTGGAGTCGGTGTGTGCTTTTTGTTCAAATACGACTTAAGGTGGATATAGGGCAAGAACAAAGAGAAAACATGTTGGACTTTGAAATTCAACAGTGTTGAAAGAGAGCAAGAGGAATAAAGCGGATTATCTTATAATTTATTAAGATGTGGGTCTTAGTTCCTAACATTTCCTTAACCATAGAGCGCATCCCCTTTTAAGAATACCCATAGAATATGGCTTTTTCCCTTTTAATCCATCACTTGCAAGCCTTTAATCTGACTGCTGGCAAGCCTTCCATTTTTACTGAGCGTTAGTAGCTTTCCCTAACCAGAACTTTAAAATTTCCTGTATTTCCTCATCTCTTAAATATTTGGTTATTGTCTTCTAGCTTGAATGAAGTCTTACTATATGCTTCTTTGAAGGTAAGTGGTTTCAGATTCTCCTTTTCTCTTTGGAAGTAGGCAGAATCTAAATGAAGACAAGAATGTTAAAAAGTTAAACTGAAGCAGATGTACCAGAATCAACTGTGTGTGCATATATACACCTATATAATCCTCAAGTTATTAGGACATTACATTTAAAGCTGTAACCACAATTTACTATCTGTGTTCTTCATTTTGCAATGACACACAGTAAAGGCTAATAAACTACCCCTGTTAGGAATGTCTGTGACACCTTGGGAAGCTAAAATGCAGGCTGGGAACATAGTGTGGAAATGTGGCACTAAGTTCCGGAATAAAACCATGCCCAGAACCAGAAGGAGGTGATCTCGTGTCTCTGTCTTGCTCAGTCATTCCAGACTTCACAGCACACCTTTTGCTGGTGGGATACTTGGGTGTGACCTCTACCAGGACAGAACTCTTGATGGGACGTGCACTTTCATAGCTTCTTGTCCTTGCTCTTGTGATTTCCTTTCCTGAAATCCCATTTCTACCTTCTACACTTGGGGAAAAATCCTTCCCAGTGCAAGGATACGGAGAATACTTTACTTGGAAACAGAATGATACCTCTTTCCTCAGTCCTGGTTTTTGTCGGGTAGACATTTTGATTAGTAGCCTCGCTGGGCCGGTGGGGAGTCTCTAAGGGCTTTCTTGCGGTAACACAGTATGACTTCCTGAAGTGTTTCTCAAGAAGCTCTTTGCAGACCTTTGGACTCTGGTTTTTGCTGAGTTGGATATGGAGGCTGAGGGTGGGAACCCTGGTGACTTGGGGTGTTGATGAGATCGGAGGGTATGTGGGGCAGTGGGGGGTGAAGTGGGGCATCTAAGAGCTGGGGACTAACCCCATTGAGGGAAAGCAAGCTCTCCTAGGGATCTAAAACCGTTTGCTCTTTATTGCGTGGTTTATCATTTTCTCAATCTCACCAGCAAATTTCCAGTAAAAGTCTGTGCTAATCACCATTGAAGGTGGAGGGGGGTCTGCTTCTGGGCCTGGGATAAAGCACTTATAGGCTCAAGACTGATAACTGAGGTTCCCTATGGGAGGCTCACTACCTCTGGATGACATGAGGCATCAAGGCCTGTCTTCTCATGCTGTCTCCTTCAGGCAGTCCCCCATGACAGCCCCAGATAGAGTTGATGTCCTTATCTGAATCTTGAGAGTACTTTTATTCATTGGGCAGAGCCCTTAATCTGTGACCTGGGGTTGTTAGCTCCTGTGTCTGGCTTATTTACTAGATTAGGAATCACTTGAAGCCAGGGTGCTGGCCTTTCTTGCTCCTGTGTCCCCAGTACTGAGTAGTGCTAGGCCTAGACTAGCTCAGGACGTGATAGGAATGGGTTGCCATATCCAGTTCTGTGTATAGCATCTTCAGGTATGTTGGCTGCTGGTACTAACATAATCCTAACCAAGAGCATTAAAGAACTGTTCTAGGCAGGTTTCAGGTTTTCCTGGCTGGGCCCTCCCATGCAAGAAATATGTTGGCTAAGGCTTTCCACAGTTTGACATTTTGCTTCAGGGTTAATAATATTTTTCTCTCTAGCAGCTGGAAAGCTGCATTTTTCTTGATGGTTGACCTTGCCCCATTTGGGAACTTGGCATCCAATTAGGCCTGATGTGTGTAGACCAAGGAGTGGGGTTATAATGAGGTCAGCCTTCCTCTTGAAATAGTTATGAAAGAGAACTCCAAAGCAAAGTAAGAATGAACGAGGTTTCAGGACACAATAGGGATAAACTAAGGAGAGAAATGAATCTTTCGCTATCATTAGAGGACAAAGAAGGGTGATACTGGGTGTTTATTCAGTAGAATGGTACTTGGCACTTGATTGAAATATGAGAACTTTCAGAGTATGTTGGGGAGTGGGTAGAGAGAGCAATTGATTGATCATGGACTTAGCCTTTTTGGTATCCTCCTCAGTAAAATGCATACAAGGTTCCCCCTTCTGGGGTGAGGTTTCAGAGGGTACTATCGTTAGTTTATGCTCAAGCATGATTCGAGGGTCTCCTGATCCCATAATTTCTCTGCAACCATTGAGTGCATGAAAGTACTATGGGAAGGTGAAAGTGTAGTTACCATGGTTAGAATCCCGGGCTGGAGTCAGCCAGAGAGATTTGTCAGGATATCTGGATAAACAGTTGCCTTCAAGTTAAAAAGCAAAGTTCTTCTCAATTAACTGATCACGTTAGGCATTTATGTCAAGTAGATACATTTTGGAGTTTGACATCACAAATTTTAATCTGTCTTCCAGGTTTATGTCTCAATCCTGTGATGTTGTGTAAGTTATTTAGGTTCTGGGAACGCATTTCCCTACCTGCTGTCCTGAGCTAAAGTGTATAGCCTAGAAAATCCTCATTAGAGTGTTGGCGGTGGGATGGGCGGCAATAATGTCTGAGACCATTGTTTGCTCCCCATTATCTTTATTTTGTCATAGTAGGAACAGATCCGTGGTGTAGACCAGGGTGACAATGTTTCCTGCATAAACTACACATGCCAGGCTCCCTTGAAGTTAGGTGGGAGTGTTAGGATTTCTAGCCACAATGTGAGCTGAAGTTTGTGCAGAGAAAATTTAGAAAGGCTCTTTAAGGGAGGAATAGCGCATTTGTCCTTGCTTCCTCCTTCCTGGTGCCTGACATTCAGAGATGATGGAAGTGCTTCAGCAGCCATCCGGACCCTAAGGGGACTTTGAGAATGGAAGCCATGGTCTGGGGGTCATGGGGCAGAAAAACCGAGAAAGCCAGGGTTCCTGAATCACTGCTGGAGCTCTTTATCAGAACTTTGGGGTGAGAGAATTGTGTGCCTAAGTAATAGTTTTTAATTTTTGAGTTTTATATGCAAGTCAGACTGCATTCCAGTTGAGAAATGATCATCATGCCTTTTTTTTTTTTTTAAGTGACCTATATTGATTTGGGGATTTCCCAAAGATTGCCCTCTTGGTCAGTTGGTTCCAGCTGGGCCAGTCAGCTGGAGCAAGGTCCGGAAGGAATTGGGCCCACGCTGGGATGAAGCAAAAGTGTGGCTCCAAAAAGGGGGTCCAGGAAAAAATATCACTAACTCTGTATTTACCTGCTGTGTGTTACCTTGGACAAGTCTGATAGCAGCCCTGATGTCAGGCTTTCCCCTAATTCCTGCTGCATCTCTTAAGTAAGATAATTATTACATAATATGACTCAGAGTAATTACCTAAATCTTGTTTCTTGGTACTGATTTTGTTGAAATATGTGTAGAGAGCATCTGTTCCTTGGCCATCAAAGAGAAAGTGGAAATATTTTTTTCTTACCTAGGTTTACACAAGTAAAAGGCTTGCAATTTCTTTCTTTATTGGGATTGCTTACCCACTTTCCACTCTGCTCACAAATATTCCTGCTGGTGGCAACTGACAGGCCTGGGCCTGCCAGGCTCTGAGGGAGTTGGGAAGAGAGAGGGTGGACACCACACTTCAACCTTCATTCCAGTGTACCCTGGCTTGTCTCTGCCCATAGCGGAGCTGATGGCTCTTCTTCTCCCTTGAGATGTTCTGCTAAACACAATTACATGCTGCATTTGACAACAGAGCTGGTAATTTATGTGCTGCTGGAATGGAGAAGGAGGAAGGTAATCGAGATGAATATCAATGTGGTCTGAAAAGACACCACATTTTCTTATCCCTTTCAGGAATCAGGCTCTGGTTATGGAAAGGAGGCTGTTCATTGGTCATTTGGTAGATTGGCTTAAAACCAACTTGCCTTTAGAATGATGTGTAGGGGAGAATGCAGTATCCCTGCCAAGGATGGTCTGATGTTGGGAGGGTGGTGTGTTGGGAAGGCGCGGGGGCAGAAGTCCGTATCAGATTGTCAGCTTGCAAATATTTGAGATCATGAATTTATTACCTACAAGACCTTGAACATTATTATACTTCTCTGAATCTTGGTTTTGTCCTTCTGAAGTGAAAGATGAAATCTTACTATTTACATCAGTCTGGATGGAACTGGAGAGTATTATGCTGAGCAAAAATAAGGCCATCCGAGAAAGACCATTATCATATGGTTTCACTCGTGGGGAGTGTAAGAGACCATGCAGAGGACCATAGGGGGAGGGAGGGAAAACTGAATGGAAAGAAATGAGACAAACCCTGAGGGATTCTTAACAACAAGAAATAAACTGAAGGTTGTCGGGGGGGGAGGTGTATCAGGGCATGGGGTAACTGGGTGATGGGCACTGGGGGCACGTGATGGTGATGAGTGCTGGGTGTTATGTGCAATTGATGAATTACTGAACTCTACCTCTGAAAGTAATGATGTACTAGATTTTGGTAATTGAATTTAAATAAACTATGAAAAAGAAGGAAAACACTATCTCATTGGGTTGTTTCTGAGGAATTAAGGAGCTAAATTACAAAGGGCACCTACCTGGGACAGTTGCTGGCCTGGAGGAAAGTAGATGGTCAGAAATGCCGTTCCTCACCTGTAGTCAAAGGGCCTCACTTCATTCCTACAAATGTCTGTAAAAATAACTCTTTGCAGAGTCTTCCCAGTGACAGAGTGGTGGCCTTTCATTACATAAAAGAAGGGTTGCTGCACCACTTCGTATCACCATAAACAAACTTGGTATTGAGGACCAGCTGTCAGTGTGTCTGTGTGTAAATTCAAGCGTCTTACATTTTCTATTTTTCAAATAGTAAATACTATTTCCATATTATCCCTTTATTAAGACTTTCTTAAAGTAATCTCTTTGCCCAATGTGTAGGACTCGAACCCCCAACCCCAAGATCAAGAGTCACATGCTCCACCAACTGAGCCAGCCAGGGAACCCTATTATCCCTTTAAATGCAGCCTCTTTCCCTTCCTGAGAGCCATAATCTGAGAACCCGTCCATTTCCCCCACAATACCACAGCCGGGTCTACCTTCTTTGTGTTAACCTTCACAGTAACCTACAAAATGCTCCAGATCCATCTAAGACTCTGCTCTTCAACTGGAAGAGTGAGGATTTTTAAATTTATTTTTTTAAGGTGGAAGAAATGATATCATGAGGCCTCAGGGGGAGCTGGCCCCTGTTCTGTTGGGTCCTATGAATGGCCCATGGGTGGCACATAAACAGCAGCCCAGGGAAAAAATTCCTCTTTTTGGAGAAAGTCCTTAAGAATAGATGCATCTTTACTTTCCACTCTTTCCTCCCTTGCTTCCCGTGCCCCGGAGCCCTTCACTGCTTTGTGCTGTTGGGTGTAGGTTTCACACTTTCTCCTTTCTCCCTTTAGTTTTCTTTGGCTCTCTGGCTGATCTCTATTGCTTGAGGTCTAGAAATTTTCAGTTCTGCCCTGGTGAACCCACAGCTCTCCCCCAACCACCAGGAAAGGTGAGGAATTTGAGTAGATCAAGCTCCACTGAAGAACCAGAAGACCCTTATTCTGCCAAGTGGTAGTGATCTGTCCCCTGGCTCTGGGACCACCTACCTATAGGAGGCAGAGGGTGAGAGGTAGGAGTAATTTGGCTTGCTTTCTGTTACGAGAAACGGGCCACTTAGCACCGTCTACCTTTAAGCTGGGGAAAGTCAGTGCTCATTTGTTTCATTTCATGGCTGCTTTGTCCAAGTTAGCACATAGCAGGTGCTTAGTCTCTGTAGCAAAAAGTGGAATTGAAAACCTCTGCTGCAGTCAAGTCCAATGGCTCCAGTTTATACTTTGTCATTGGAACTGGAGCTTCCCCAAACCTATCCGTGGTTCCTGGGCTAAAACCAAGGTACTTGGACCCAGTGGCACTGCAGGCTGCCCAGAATCCCTGAAACTGGTTCTGGCTCATCTAGCGTGGCACCTACATTCCTGTCACTGTTGGTTCCGTTCTCTATAGCCCCTGAACTCACGGAGTTGCCCGCTTACCCCACTGAATGCGCTGGACATCCTGTTGCAGCCCCACCGAGGAAGACTCTTCACTGTTCCACTCGATGGTGGTTCTTTTCTCCTGAGGTCGTGCTTTTCCCCTCTCCTTTCTGGAACTCCTTTCTCTCACTTCTTCAGGCTCATGTGATTGTTCAAGAGGCCCATGTCGGGCTTCTTCCACGTGACAAGAGAACCCAAGAAGCTTTGTAGTAGGAGTTTCTGATGCCTCCTCTAGCCCTTCCATCATCTGCCCCTTGTACAGGGTCTAGTTTTTTTTTTTCCTTTGGAGTTGGTGGTGAGGGCTGGGTGACTAGGTCTATCCCAAACGTAGTAAAATCTTTTAGGTACAGGACTTTCGTAAAGATAGAGGTTATAGAATTGCAAAGTGCATCTTTTATGTTGTATTTATACTAGTCAATTGTGACCTAATCAACTCATTAATCTGTTGAATAACAAATTGAGCTTCTGATATGAGCCCAGCCGTGTATTAAGGGCCCCAACTAACACAGAACAGGGAGAAGGCATAGCTCCTTTTGGGGCACTTTTTCCCTGTTGAGTAAAAGATGAATAATGTCCTGAAGAAAATCCCCTCAGGGAGTTGTTCGTTGATTGCTACATTGTGTGTGTATGTGGGAGGGTAGTTGGGGTGGTGGTGGGTGTGTGCAGGAACACCTGCCATGGAGCCGCAGTATGGTCACATAAAGCCAGCCTGGGACTGGGGATTGGAGGAATCAGGTTTGAATCTCCGTTTCCTTCTTACTGGTTGGGGCTCTTTGAATTCCGAGTCACGAGCAGAAAACATTTGTTGAGGACATTCTGTGCACATCGCCAAACTGCAAAGTGCTCTGGGATTGCGGGAGAAAGGCGAGGTGTGATGCCCACCCTTGAGCTGCAGTCTCAACAGAAGCAAGGAGACAAAACAGCAGATGACAACATCCTCCTTATGTGTTGGCCCCAGAATGGATGAAGGGGGAGTCTATGACTGCGAACATATGCCCCGCCAGATTGATACAGGGAAGAGATTTATGGTTCTTCAGTGTGCAATTTGAATTAAAGGCTATCCCATTTACGGAGCTCCTACTGTATTTCAGGAAGCAAGTGATGACAACACGTGAATGCTTTTTCCACATTAGCTTTTTTTTCCCCTCCCCCCCACATGTTGGCCTCTTAAAATCTGACATCTGGATAATCTCCACAATCAGGTGCGATTTCATTCTTTTCATCCAGGAGAGGAACTTCAGGTTGAAAAGAGGAAAATAAATCACTCCAGGTCAAATACTAAGCTGGGTGAAGCTCAGAGTCTAACTTTGCATAGTCTATGCCCATTTTCTCCATGTGCGGATTCAGCAACTGAGACCTGGTTAGATGATTAAGATGCTCCTACACTGAGCTGGGATCCAAACCTGCATCTGTTGGTTCTAAAGCCTGAGGCTGTTCCTGTCCATAAGCTTGAGGGGTTAGTAGAATCTTAGACTTCTTGACAGCAATCATTGTTCTGTGTTAAAGAAAAGCATAGCAATGTACAGTGAGGGAACCTATTACACAAAAGAGCCCTAAAATCTGGTGCTTCTAAAATGTGCATGTGGGCCACTAGGGGATCCTAGAAGTCTGGGGTGGGGCCTGAGGTGCAGTATTCCCACTGTACTACCAGCCCATAAACCACACCTTGCATAGCAGGAGTCTGAACCAGGTTTCTCAATCTGGACACTGATACTTTGCTCAGATAACTCCTCATTGTGGGGGTTGTCTTGTGTATTGCAGCATCGTGGGCTCTTCCCACTGGATGTCTGTAACACCATCCCCAGTATGATACCCAGAATATCTCCTGACGATGCCAAATGCCCCCAGGGGGTAAAATTGCTCCCATGTAAGAACTACAGGTCAAAACCGGTGGTTCCCAAACTTGTCTGCACATTGGAATCCGCTGAGGAGCTTCAAAAACTCCCAGTGCCTGTGTCCCAGTCAGCAGATTGTGGTTTACTTGACCTGGAATGTGGCCCAGGCTTTGAAATGTTTAAATGCTTCCCAGGTGATTCCAGTGTGCAATTTCTAGTCGAAGCTCAAACTCTGGTCCAATCAGCGTCTCCATCTCCTTAAGCTTTCAGGAAGTTGCCAGGCCCAGTACTCCCAGCTGCCCATGGCTGACCACACACCTGGTCCTGGGAAAAGAAGGGTGGTTTCCAGGCTTCATTCATCACACACTGACCAGCTCTGAGTTGGCTTGATTTCTCCAGTAAGAAAGAAATTATGCAGGACTGGAATATATTTAGCCCCATCCATCATGCTGTCTGGGCTGCTTTGCATACAGAAGCTGTAGAGGCAGATCTTGGAGATACTGCAGTTGAGTTCCAGACCACCACAATAAGGTGAATATTGCACTAAAGCAAGTCAAATAATTTTTTGGGCTCCCAGTGCATGTAAATTGTTTACAGTATACTGTGGTTTATTAAGTAATAGCAGTATGTCTAAAAAGCCAATGTATATACCTTAATTTAAAAAAGTTTATCGCTAAAAAAAATACTAGCTATCAAAACTTCTAGCATGTCCTGATCTTGCTGGTGGAGGGTCTTGCCTCCACGTTGATGGCGGCCAACTGATCACGGCAGTGGCTGCTGAAGGCTGGGGCGGCTGGGGCAATTTCTTAAGACAGTGGTGAAGTTTGCTGCATCAATTGACTTTTCCTTTTGCAAACAATTTCTCTGTACCTTGCAATGCTGTTTGACAGCATTCTATCCAAGTAGTACTTCTCTCAAAACTGGGGCCAATCCTCCCTAACCCTGCTGCTGCTTTTACAGCTAAGTTTATGGAATATTCTAGATCCTTTGTTGCCATTTTAACAATCTTCACAGCATCTTTACCAGGAGTGGTTTCCATTTCAAGAAACCACTTGCTTCGCTCATCCATGAGAAGGAACCCTTCAGCTGTTAAAGTTTTATCATGAGGTTGCAGCAATTCAGGCTCATCTTCAGGCTCCACTTGTAATTCTAGTTATTTTGCTGTTTCCACATCTGTAGGTACTTCCTTTACGGAGGCTTTGAATCTCTCAAAGTCCTTCATAAGGGTTGGAATCAACTTTATTCAACCTCCTATTAACACGGATATTTTGACCTCTTCCCATGAATCATGAATGTGTGTGTATATGTGTGTTTGTCTCCATGCCTAACATGGGGCTTGAACTGATGACCTTATGATCAAGAGTTGCATGTTCTATCTACTGAACCAACCAGTTGCCCCAGAATCACGAATGTTTTCAATGGTACCTAGAATGGTGAATCCTTTCCAGAGGGTTATCAATTTACTTTGCCCAGGTCCACCAGAGGAAATTTTATTAATTAATTTTATTTTATTTTAACTTAAATTCACATGGAATTTAAGAAACAAAACAACCAAAGGGGGGAAAAGAAAAGACCAAGAAAGACTCTTAGAGAACAAATAGATGGTGACCAGAAGGGGGGGTGGGTAGGGGAAATGGGTGATGGGGATTTAAGAAGATGCTCATCATGAGTACCCAGTAATATAAAATTGAGTCACCGCATTGTGTACCTGAAACTAATATAACTGTTAAATTTAAAAATTCAGTGATTTTAAATCACTAAAATTTAAATCACTAGAATTTAAAAAAGTGATTCCTCTCAATTTTTTAAATCTATGGTAGCCATAGCCTTACAAATGTTATTTTTACTTTCAAGTCTTGTTATTTAGGAAATTACTCCTTGATCCATGGGTTGCAGAATGGGTTTTGTGTTAGCAGGCACCAAAACCTTCATCTTATTGCATATCTCTATCAGCCTCTTGGGTGATCAGGTGCATTGTCAGTGACCAATGATGTTTTGAAAGCATTTTTTTTTTCTTGATCAGTAGGTCCCCACAGTAGGTCTAAAATATTCAGTAAAGCCTGTTGTAAACAGGTGTGCTATTACCCAGGCTTTGTTCTTCCACTTACAGAGCCTAGGAAGAATAGATCTAATATAATTCTTAAGAGTCCTAGGAGTTTAAGATGGCACATGAGCAATGGCTTCAAGTTTCCAGCTACATTAGTACCTACCAAAGGAGTCACCCTGTCCTTTGAAGCCAGGCCTTGACTTCTCTCTGGCTCTGAAAGTCCTAGATGGCATCTTCCAATATGAGACTATTTTATCTGTACTGAAAATCTGTTGAGTGTGTAGCCACGTTTGTGAATTAGCTTAGCTAGGTCCTCTGGAGAACTTGATGCATCTTCTATATCAGCCCCTGCTGCTTCACCTTTTACTTTTATGTTACTCAGGTGGTGTCTTTCCCTAAACCTCTTGAACCACCAAACCAACCTCTGTTAGCTTCCAACTTCCCTTCTGCAGCTTCCTCACCTCTCTCGGCCCTCACAGAATTGAGTCAGCTCCTTGCCCTGGATTAGGCTTTGGTTTCGGGGAATGTTGTCACTGGTTGGATCTTCTCTCCAGACCACTCAAACTTTCTCCCCATCAGCAATAGGGCCGCTTTGCTTTCTCATCATTTCTGTGTTCGCTGGAGTGCCACTTTTAATTTCCTTTACAAACTTTTCCTTTCCCTTCACAACTTCAGTAACTGGTACAGCCTAGTTTTTGGTCTGTCTCTGCCTTCAACAAATCTTGGCTTTGGACTTGCCTTCCTTACTAGGCTTAATCATTTCTGACTTTCACTTTAAAGTGCGAGTTGTGTGACTCTTACTTTCGCTTGGACACTTAGGGGCCATTGTAGGGTTATTAATTGACCTAATTTCAATATTGTTGTCTCTCTCCTCGAGGAGGCCTGAGGAGAAAATGGGGGAGCAGGTGGCTGGTGGAGCAGTCACAACAGAACATCGATTAAGTTTGTGGTCTAACATGGGCATGGTTCATGCCCCACCGTCAACAATTAACAATAGTAACATCAAAGATTACAGATCACCACAACACATATAATGATGAAAAAGTTTGAAATAGTGTGGGAATTGCCAAAACGTCACACAGAGACATGAAGTGAGCAAATGCTACAGGAGAAAGGGTGCTTGTCAGACGCAGGGTAGTCACAAACCTTCAGTTTGTGTTAAAAACAAAAACCTCAGCAATCCCTGCACAGTGCAATACATTGAAGTAGGTATGCATGTGTCTGTTTTAATCTCCACGAATCCCATTTTGAGCTGTAACAGGCCTCAGCCATGGCTTGGCTCCTTAACCTATCCCTGCACCCAACCTTCCCTGGAACCACCTGTTATTACCCTTGAACCTGGAGGCTAGGATCATAATCTAATGTTTGAAGTTTGGATTGAGCTGGTGCTTGGAGGCAGAGAATCTTTGCTGGGTATTAGATCTCACCCATAGAAGGAATACTTTAGTTGTCATCTCTGCTGATCTGATACATATGTTGTAAAACTCCTCATTCCAAGGTTACTCCTTTCTAAAGGTCATCTAAGATTTTGCTGTCTGTTGTGGCATGCTTTGAGTGTGGACAAAAATTTGCACTTGGGGCCTTGGATAGCAATTGCTCATTAAGGACTTGTCAGATGAAGCTCTGCTCCAATGGAAATTAACAGGAAGGATAAACTCGGGGCTATTATCCTTACTCCTTATTCCCTGACACCCGCTTTAACTTTTTCTTTCTTTTCCCCGGTAGTAAAGGAGAGAAGACCATTGTAATGGCTGGAACCATGAATGAAAGAAACACTCAGTAAATGTGCATGGTGCAGTCTCTTGGGTGGCTGCTTGGTGCCGATGGGACTTTTAGGACTGGCTGCCTAGGTTAGCTTCCCAGACCCACTTTGCTATCAGGGTTACTAGCAAAGGTTACCTAGATGTCCTGAGCCTCAATTTCCTTATGTGTAAGTGGGAAGGTTAATAACACCTATAGACTTGTTGGGAAGGTTACATGAAATCTGTTTACTGAGCACTACTATGTGTCAGAAATATGTACGAGCTCAATTAATTGCCCCAACAAATCCCACAAGGTTGATCTTCTCCCTCTCATTTTACAGCTGGGGGAATGAAGGCTCAGAGAGGCTGAGTAATTCACCTGAGCTCACATAGGGAGGAGCATGCTAGGCAGTCTGACCCTGGGGCATGTGATTATAGGAACTTACACTCTACTGCCTATTAGAAAACAACTGGGCATAGTTTGTGATCCAAAATGTTACCCTTCCCTTCCCCTGCTCTCTGCAACACATTTTTCTGATTCTACAACCCACTGATAAAATGGATAAAGCTAGAAGAGGCAGGTTGTCTAGAGGGAGAATTCATGGATCTTTTGGGAATTAGAATCAAACAGCTTAGGGAACCAGGACAGGCTGAAGTGAGGGGCAGAATCAACAAGGGTGAACTAGGAATCAATGTCCTGCTCTCAGTTACTTGAAAACCACTGCAGAAATGCATAAAGGAGTGGATTACATATATAAAAGGGGGAGGTGAATGGAGAACTAAAGGTGAATTATTTGTGTGCCTCGGTTATGGTAATCGATTACAGAAGTGCCCAGCAAGTCATGAGCTGTCCACGAGTTGGCCATCTCTCTACTGTCCTCAGTTCTGGAAGGCCACGAGAGCCTATCCAGCTGACGGACAGCTCACTACCCAGTTTCTCAATCAAGCGCTTGTGTGTTCACGGGCACTTTTTTGGGAAAATCCAAAGTAATAAAGATCTCCTCTGACTTGGGTTTTGAAGTTCTGCTCCTCTGACCCACCGGCAGAGGAGAGAATGCACATTCGAGGGGCAGCAGCACGGCCGAGAGCCAGCCACGGACCCAGCACCTCCGGAATGTTTGACACGCCTTACTTAAGTCGGAGCTCCCACGAGCTCTCGGGGTGGGTCCTTGTCTCCTCTTTTATAGATGAGGACAAGAGGCTCAGGGGGGTGATCTGATATACCCGAGGTCCTATGCTTAGTAAAAGGAATTGGAATTTGAGAGGAATCCCATCGAAAAAGGGGTGTTTCCGGAAGAACTGGCTAACTGAGGGCCATCTTGAACGACCCCAGATTGGGCCCTGGGCCCCTGGGTAGCACAACGCTGGCGCTCCTGGGAGAGTGGCGTGCCTGCTGTGGCCCAAGCCCTGGCGACCGCTTTACAAAGAGTCTCCGAACGGGTCTCCGTGCATCTGGGCACATACCCTTGCTGAGATAGATTTTCTATCCCAAAGTGTGACAGCTTCCCCTAAGTGTTCCTGTCACTGGCTCAGTGATAAAAAGGGTGATTTCCAGTTTTCCCAGCATGTAGGGGATGAGATAGTGTCACATGTAATGAAGCTCAGAAAGGCCATAATATCCTAAGCTTCTGCCTCATCGTTCTTGCGGTTCATCTAAGCAAGTTCAGACCTGCTCCCATTTTGCATTTATCAGAACATAATGTGGAGGTGAAAATGCAGTTGCTGTAGTTTAGCACGTTGCCCTGAATCTTGCCAATAGAGCTTAAGGGACCCCACGAATCACAGCATGCTGGGTCCTCTCCCTGTGTAGTCACAAACCCTGAGTTACTTTTTCCTAACCAACTGTAAAAATAGTCTCTCCCCCCGCCCTTAACCCTGAGACCTTTGTGCAACTTTTGCAGCTCAAGCCGGAGGAAACAGCATTCACATGTGCCTGTAAGGTCCCCCCTATTCTGGGATTTTTGGGGTGCCCTTTGCTGCTTCCCATCTCCTGTTACCTTGGTGTACTGGAAAGATCCCCAGGTTTGGTCACCAACTAACTTTTTGACTTTGTGCAAAATTACCCTTGAAAGGGTACGTTAACATCCTTGGGTCTTTGTTTTGCCATTGGAAACATCAGGAAATTCCTTCAGAGATGGTTCTTCCCTTTCCACGCCCTGGGGGATTTGGGGCCAAGCACCTGGGGTGGGCTGCTAAGCAAGTTCAAATGCAGTCTTTGCCCTTTCAGGGCGGGAATCTCTCCTACCAAAGGGTTTGAACTGGGCACCCCCTAGTGCTTGCCAGGCCTTGAGGTGCATTCACTCCTTTGTCTCCCCCCCCCCACCGCCAAGGTAAGCATTATGATCTTCGTTGGAGAGCAGAGGGGATGAGGTGTTGAGGTGATAGGTTACTTTCCCAGCCTCACAGCAAATATGCTATAGAACTGGAACCCTGATTCAGTTCTGTTTCCAAAGCCCACTGATTCTCCAGCCTCTGATTTAGCTACCTGCTCCTGTTACCTTCCTTCATCTCAGCCATCCATCCTGGAATCCTCCTGGTTTGGTTAACTGCCTCTCTTCCCAACTAGCACATTGTTAGGTGCCCAGTAAGCACTGGTTAAACACGAATGATCATGGTCTGGAAAGCAGGCCCTGCCCCTCGTGTCAAATGTTCTATTTTTCATCTTGGAAAGTGGAAACATAAACTACAGCTGACACTAGCTGCTCACTGAGCTGATATGACAGAAGAGTCACAAATTTCTTACAGGACATTTGGAAGATGCCCTAGTCCAGTGACTCCAGAACTTGTATTTAGGCAAGGCTTTGTTTATGGGAGGAGCAGGGCTGCCAACAGTGGGTTCTGGTCTGGATTGAGACAGATGTCAGGTGGATTTGCATTAATATGCAACAGAGTGGGCCCATGTGGCCTTCCGGGGACCTGGCAGAGGCGGTTCTTTTTTTCTACTTTTAATTTATTTTTTATAAGTTTTTTGAGCAGCTCCAAACTCACCCTGACCCTGTGGGCAGTTGGATGGCTGTGGCAGCATCTAGGACTTGACTCACACTAAGCCTGAATTCCACAGGACCTCACTTCCACAGGGGCTCAGCTATGGGCTATGGGGCTGAGCTATGGCTATTGAAGGTAGTGAAGGAGAGGGCTCAGGTATTGGGGGGAGGGTATCTGGAAATGGAGGTTGAGCAGGCAACCATCTAAGGAGCAATCATTTGCAGGTTATTTCTCTAAAGAGCAGCCAGCATCCTCTTCTACCCTCTGCCATCCTATCCTGTGTGAACTCCCAAGTTTAAGAGGAAAATAATGCTAAAAGTACAGGAACAGGGCTCTAAACAGAAGTGGGTTGAGCTTTTAACGTACAGACTCTGGAATTTTGGTTTCCCAGAACAAGGGTTTTCTGAGCTTCACAGCTGTTAGCAGAGAGGCTAAGCATTTGTTTCACATAATTGTGCGGTCTGGGTTCTTACTGCCCACTGACAGCCCATTAAAGGAAGCTGCACCTGCATTTATTAAAAGAGACAGAAGGAAAATTCCAGGTCTCAGTGCCTTAACAGCCAGGTGGAGGGGCTGGACTCTTAGCCGAAGAAGCTGAAAACAGGCTAACAAGGAGACAGGCTCAGTGGCTAGTTAGTGGAAGGCCAAGTGCATGCTGAAGGGTTTAACTGAGCACCTGAATCCTCAAGGAGATGCAAAAGTAGTAGTAATTTTACCTTACATCCCTTTGGCTGTTTTAACCCTCCCAGCTATATCATAAGGCAGGCATGGCAGGCACCATCTTCCGGATCACAAACAGGCCCATAGCCTAGAATAACTTGCCTTTGGAAACTTCCTAGCAGGACCTGCACACAAATCCCAGTCTGTGACTCCAAGTTCAGCGTTTACATCCTCATGAAACCTTCCTCAGGTGTCTTCTCTGTGCCAGACTGTGACTTAAGTACAGGTCGTGTGGAGAGGGTGAGGCCCCATCTCTGGCCCCCAGGGGTTTCTGTCTAGAGAAGAACAGTCTGGAAAGTCAGTGTTCCATTACACAGCAGGATGGTGAACATATGGGTCTGCAAGGTCCAGTGAGAAGGGTGTGCCTGGCTGTGTGTGTGTGTGTGTCACAGCAGGGGGAGCTGGGCCTTAAAAGATGCTCGGATGTCTGCTGTGTGGTCACGCTCAAGTGTGGGAAGGGCACTTTCAGCTTTTAGACAAAAGCCGAAGGCAAGGTTATGCAAGGTTATAGAGGTACAAGACTGGATTTGGAGTAGGGGAGAGGCATTTGGGATAAGTAGAGAATAATAAGAGTTAACACTTAGTGCTTATTTCGCAGCTGCTCTGTTGTTCCCATGGGGATGCATCAGATGCTCACAACCGGTCAGACGGGGACATTTTCCTGCTGGTGAAGCTGGAGGCGCGGAGAGATGAGGCAGCCTGCTGGTTTGATCACTCTGGTTGTAAGAGAGCGCCTAGGTTTGCACCTGGGCAGTCAGGCTGCTGGTTCGATCACTGTTTGTAAGAGAGCGCCTAGGTTTGCACCTGGGCAGTCAGGCTGCTGGTTAGATCACTCTGCTTGTAAGAGAGCGCCTAGGTTTGCACCTGGGCAGTCAGGCTTCTGAGTTCATGGACGGGCGGCATACATGGGGCCCAGGAGGCTGGCTGAGGTGGGGGCCTGGGGCTTCCCTCCTGTCCTCGCTCCCTCTTCACTCAGTGTTGTCCGGTCTCCTGCACCAAGGGTTGTGAAAGGGAAGAACAAAGGAAACATTAAAATCCAGGAGAGCAGAAAAGACTTCCAAGAGCAATGATGATGTGAGAAAATATTTGCTTAGCAGAGTGGAGGTGGAAGAGGTGTCCGTTCCCTGGGCCCCTGCTCACTCTCATCCTTGGCATCTCCCCCCACTTCATCCCCAAGCTCTGTTGGCAAACACCTTTCCCATCCCGAGGGTTTCTTCTGCATCTCTCCGGTATCTGACACTCTATCGTACCAGGAACACTGGTTAACAAGGGCAAGGCACCTCTCATTCCTGAGAAGTTTTTTTTTTTTTCATGCTGGAAGGAAGTCTTTCTACCTAAGATTGTTGTCCTGACCCAGGTTGCCCTAAGTAGGGACTCCTCCTCCTGTCCCTCCATTATGTACTCAAACTGATCTTATCTGTCTGGCTTTTCTCTAAGCTACTAAAGTTTCCTCCTCAAACAGCATTGATTTGAAACGAACATCTCTGGAGCCATGTCCACTTCTTTCTCCTCTTTGGCCATTCCATCTAGTTTCTTCTGCAGGCTTCTCTGCCTCTACCCAGTCACTAAGTGATAGATTTCTACAAGGATGAGGTCTGTCTCTTTGAATCATCTCTCATGTTATCCTTTCTGCCTAGGAGATTGTATCTTCAATGACCATCTCTAAATGTATGTCATCGAATTTTATATTTCAGTCTGAGCCTTTCCTCTTAGTTCCAGACTTGTACATCCAACTGTATTCTTTAAAGCACTTTTTCTTTCTGGAAAACTTCAAACACCTAAAAAATTAGAGTGATGCACCACGGCTAAGTACTCTCCAGTTTCAACAACCGACTTTCTGCCATGCTGAATCTATCCCTGTTGCCTCCTCCTCCTCTCGCCTGGTATATTGTAAGCAAATCTGAGACCTATAATTTCATCTCAGCTGTAAATATGTCCGAATCCAACAGCCTTTTCATATTTCCATTTGGCTTTCTCAACAGTATGTCAAGCTCGACTCTTCCAAAATCAAATTCAAGATCTTCTACCTTAAAATCAGCCTTCTGATTCTCCAGTTCAACAAATATCATCACCATCCATCCTAAGATCATTCTTGATAAATGCCTTCCCTTCCCTCTCTCTGTATATCATGTACCTCCCTTAACCCACACATCTTGAATTCTCCTTCTCTGTCACTGCCCTACTCCACGCCATTGTTTATCATCTGGACCTTTACAATAGTCTTCTAACCACCTCTCTGTTCCTCTACTTTGGTCCTTCTCTATTTTTGCCCTCCACATTACAGCCAAATAATGTTTTCCTTGTTCCTTCAAAAGATACGTACGGAGTACTTACAGTGGCTTAAGTGTTTTGATAGTAGATATGTGTCCAGTATTGGTGAGTGGGACAGATGAATTTCCTGATGGTGTGTATTTTTGGAAACAATATAATTTGAAGCACTGTGAAGGAAATACGCCTGGAAGTAGTGACTGGGGTGCCCGTTTATATAGAGTGGTCAGTAAGGGACTCTTTGAACTAACACTTGAGCAAAAACTGATAAGAGGGCATGAATCACACTTAAGTCCTGGGGTAGAACATTCCAGCCAGAGCAAACAGTAAGTGTAAGGGTCCTGATAAATCTCTTATATCAACTTAGTTTTTATCATTTTCAAAAGAAATACATGTATAAGGTATATAATGAAAAGTATATTTTCCCATTACCAGTTTCTTATACATCCTTCCAAAGATGTTCCAACATAAGCACATGTACGTGTGTGTATATATACCTTTTAGAAGTATGAATGCACCCTCTTCTAAAAGCATTTCCTAATGGATAATGCCTGCATTCCTGACAGGGATTTTGAGGTTCCTCACCCCCGCTCACTGTGATGTAGGAACATGGGTTGTCTTCCAGTTCTTGGGACGTTGTCCCTGCCGTCACAGAAACTTTGTATACATTGTTCCCTCTGCTTAGAATGTCCCTTCTCTCATCCCTGCTTCATCTGAACCTAGTCCAGATGTAGAGTCTTTGATTTGTCCTTTATAAGTAGTATTTCTTCACTAAAGCCTCAACCCTTCAGGCCTCCCTTTCTCATCCACCCTAATCCTAGTTAAATTTCCTTTGCTTCAGTCACCGTGGCTGCCTTTGGATTCTTCAAAGAAGCACCGACAACCTTGTATTGGCTATTTCCTTTGCTTGGGATGTTCTTCCTCATGATCTTCTCATGGCTGGCATCGCTAAGCCTCAGGGGAACTGTCTCAAAGAGGCCTTCCATGGCCATCTAACCTGATCACCCAGCTTGTCTTCTGTCGCTCTTAGTTCTCTGCTCATACTTTTCTTAAAACATTTTTCATTAAAATATAATTGACAATACCTGTTTTAGGTGCATATTATAGTGATCTAAATTTTATACATTATGAAGTGATCCTAAGTCTAATTACTATGTAAAGTTAGTACACTATGATGAATATATTCCATGTGCTACACACTACATTCCCGTGACTTAGGTATTTTATAATTGTGAGATTGTATGTCAGTCTTTCACCTATTTGCCTGTGTCCCAAACTCTTCTCACTCTTGATGTGTTCTTTTTTTGTCTATTTGTTTCTTAGATTCCATATGTAAGTAAAATCAAATGGTAGTTGTCTCTGACTTATTTCACACTTAGCGTCCCTCCATATTGTTGCAAATAGCAAGATTTCATTCTTGTTTATGGCTGAAAAATATTCTGTGCGTGTGTGTGTGCACATGTGTGCACACACACACATGGGCTTTATTCATCTCTTGTAACGTAAATACTTACATTGCTTCCATAACTTGGCTATTGCAAATAATGTTGCAGTGAACATAGAGGAACCTGTATCTCTTCAAATTGGTGTTTTTGGTTTTTTGGATAAATACCCGTAAGTGGAATTGCTGGATCAAATGGCAGTTCTCATTTCTTGAGGAACCTCCATATTTTCTATAGTGGCTGCAACAATTCACATTCCCACTAATGGTGTGTGAGGGCTCCCTTTTCTCCACGTCCTCACCAACACTAGTTATTTTTTCTTTTTGATAATAGGTAATTTGACAGGTGTGAGGTGATATCTCATTGTGGTCGTGATTTGCATTTCCGTGATTAATGATGTTGAGCATCTTTTCATGTGTCTGCCATCTGTAGATCTTTGGAAAAATGTTTATTCAAGTCCTCTGCCCATTTTTTAATTGGATTTTTAAAAAAGATTTTATTAGAGAACAAGTGAGGGGGAGGAACAGAGGGAGAGGGAGAAGCAGACTCCCTCCTGAGCAGGAGGACTGCCCCAGGGCTCTATCCAGGGACTCTGGCATCATGACCTAAGCCAAAGGCAGACACTTAATGGACTGAGCCACCCAGGTGGCCCTAATTTTTTTTTTTTAAGATTTTGAGAGAGTGGGAGAGCATGAGCAGGGGGAGGGGTAGAGAGAAACAGATTTCCTGCTGAGCAGGGAGCCCAATGCAGGGGGTGGGGAGCTTGATCCCAAGACCCTCAGATCATGACAGCCCAAGGCAGATGCTTAACCAACTAAGCCACCCAGGCACCCCTGGGTTGGTTGATTTTTGTTTGTTTTTAAGTTGTGTGAAATCTTCATTTTGGATATTAACCCCTTATAGTATGTATGATTTGCAAATATCTTCCATTCCGTAGAATGCCTTTTTGCTTGGTTGATGATTTCTTTTACTGTGCAAAAGCTCTTAAGCTAAATATAATGCCATTTTGTTTGTTTTAGCTTTTGTTGTCCTTGCTTGAGGAGACTGGTCCAAAAAACTATTGCTAAGCCTGATGTCATGATATTTCTCTTGATTAACTGATTTGATTGATCTCTCCCACGCCACCCCCAAATATAAGCTCCAAGAGAGAAGGAAATGGTCTGTCTTCTTCATTCTGTATTCTTAGTGCCTGGAGCACAAGGTAGGTGCCTAATGTCTGTTAAATGAATAAAGGCATTATATATTTGCAAGTAGGGAAGTACAGGATAAAAGTGGTGCTTAAGGAGGACTACAGATCAATAAAATTCAGGGGAATCAAAGACGGCTCAGATGTAGAAATGGTAGAGAAGGGAAATGGAAGGAGAGTACATTTGTGGTGTTTCTCCCCGTTATATTCCTTCTGCCAATTGAATGCGAATGTGAGGTGAGGCCCCCACATCTGTGTTTTACAAGCTCCCCAGGAGCTTCTGGTACTCAGCAGGGCTGAGAATGATTGTGCTAGATGACCTATAACTATGTTGCCCACTGAACTAGAATGCCAGCCACATACATGATTCTGAATTTTTTTGAGTAGGCTCCTCGCCCAGCGGGGAGCCCCACATGGGGCTTGAAATCACAACCCTGAGCTCAAGACCTGAGCTGAGATCAAGGGTTGGACACTTAACCGACCGAGCCAGGGAGTGCCCTTGAATCTTCTGATAGTGACAATATAGTAAAAAGTAACCTGTAGGGCGCCTGGGTGGCTCAGTGGGTTAAAGCCTCTGCTTTCGGCTCAGGTCATGATCTCAGCGTCCTGGGATCGAGGCCCGCATCGGGCTCTCTGCTCAGCAGGGAGCCTGCTTCCTCCTCTCTCTCTCTGCCTGCCTCTCTGCCTACTTGTAATTTCTCTCTCTCTGTGTCAAATAAATAAATAAAATCTTAAAAAAAAAAGTAACCTGTAAAATTAACTTTTATAATATATTTTATTTATTTAACCGAATACTATTTCACAATGTCATATGTATAAAAATTGAGCTGTCTTACATTTNAACCTGTAAAATTAACTTTTATAATATATTTTATTTAACCGAATACTATTTCACAATGTCATATGTATAAAAATTGAGCTGTCTTACATTTTTTTTCATTAATATGTCTTCAAAATTAGTGTGTAGCTAACTCAGCATATTAAAATTTGGACTCGTCACATTTTAAGGGCTTGGTAGCCATATAGGGCTGAGGAGGAACATGTATTAGGCAATATAGAACCACAGGCCCCTCGTGGTTCTAGCATGTAACACCTGATCCTGAGCACAGCAAGGAGATCTCTGTGATTCTGAAACATAAAGTAGCCCAGCACGAATTGAAAATCACATTTCTTTCTTGTTCTTATTCAAACCTGTGTTCTTCCCAAATCTTCCTCTTGGCTCTGGGTTCATTCTTATAAGCAGTCCGTTGGTACCTGAAAATCCCCAGCCTAGATCGACACTACCTTGCTTATAACCTGTCAGGAGGTTTCTTTTCTTCTGTGAATAGGACTCAGGATCTAATTTTTAGCCAGTGGATGTCACTGTTTACTCAAGGAGTGTCCTTGGAGGAGCCACTCCAATCCGGGGACAAATGCACACAGCCCTCAGTGTCTCCTCTTCCCCTGTATTTGTGTTTCCCTTCTAATTTGGAGGAGTGACCGGTTTTTAGGAAGGGAACTGCATGTGGTCAGCGCTGTCTCACCAGTGTCCTCTAGAGGTGTTCACTGGTCCTGGAGATTCAAAGTCCCATTTAATAGAAGTCATGGGACGCCTGGGTAGCTCAGTTGTTAAGCCTCTGCCTTCAGCTCAGGTCATGATCTCAGGGTCCTTGGATCGAGCCCCGCATTGGGCTCCCTGCTTAGTGGAGAGTCTGCTTCTCCCTCTACCTCGTGCTTTCTGTCTTATACTTGCTCTCTCAAGTAAATAAAATATTAAAAAATAATAGAAATCATTATCCAAAATGACGAGGCAGTCAGCAACCAGGTAAATTGTAGTCAAAAATCTCTCTGATGGTGTGTGTGTGTGTGTGTGTGTGTGTGAAAAAAATCTGTTTCTGTAGAGCAAAGGGCACGATCAGCCTGTAGCCAAGTCTGGCCCACAGCTGTGTGACACACACAGTGTTGGGAAAACAATTGTGCTAACACTTAAATTGGAGAAGATTTCACACAAACATTTGGATTTCTGACTTCTCCTGAAATGCTTGGAAGACTCTGGCCACATTAGATTCACACTCTGTAAATCTTCAACTTTTACAAAATCCGTTCCTTTTTAAGATTGTTATGCCCTCTTCATTTTCCCCAGGCCCCACCATTCCCGACTATCCCCAACCCAGGTCACTTGACTCACTCAAGTTGTCAGTCGAACCTCTGTTGACATTTGTGTTTTTTTGGAATAAAAGCCACATACATAACTATATTGAATACTTCTGCGGGCATCTGATGGATGGGATGATTTGGGCAAAATTGATACGTGGTTTGTTTTGGAAAATATTTTTCTGGCTTTAGGTTTAGGGCTGAAGAATCCTTGGCTCAGGGTGGGACTAGGTTAGGACCTGTTGCTTGGAGTTACCTCTTCAAAATGACAGCTATCCCAGATGGTCAGGAGCCCTTTTCCGTAGCTCAGGATGTAGGAGATGAAAAAAGGGTGGGGGTAGGATCTTTGCCAAGGTTGGAGGGTATAAGGATTGACCCCACTGACTTCCTCTAACCTTTACTCCAGTGAGTGGAGAGTTGGGGTGACTCTTGTGCCTTTATCTAAGGCAGTGGGTCTCCAGCTTGAGAGTATCAGAATCACCTGGATTTGTCAGTCACAAGCAAGGTCCCACTCCCAAAACTTCTGGTTCAATAGGTCTAAAGTAGGAGTTGGGAATTCACATTCCTAACAAGCTCTCACATGATACTGAGGCTGCTGAACCTGGGAGGACACTTAGCAAGCACTGAGGCAACTTTTCAAGGCCAAAGTGAGATTATATATATATACATATATATATATATATATATTTTTTTTGGCAAAAACTGGGTGTGTGCACATACATGAGAGAGAAATGATATATTGATTTCCTTCCTAGAATACATGTGTGGTTTAAGAGCTAGTATATTACTAAAGGCAGAGAAGAATGAACTCTCACCCACACACAACACTGGGGAGAAGGTCTGCCTTTTTCCTTATCAGTGTGTTTGATCTGCTTCTCAAGAAAAAAAATGAAATGCCATTGGGTGTCCTCAGCCTCTAAGGCTGTTTACCTGCAAGTGGATGAAATGACTTGTTTCTTTGAGGAAGAGCAAGACCGCAACCACGGGCCCCACTTCTGGCTCTGACCGCGCTGTCCTGAGGCCGGGAGAGGAGCTTTGGAGCAGTGTCAGCTGATACCTGCTGAAAGCTCTCGGTGTGCGAGGAGCTGTGTTTCAGGCTTACTTGGAACTTCTCATTTAATTCTCCAGCCATTCCAGGAGATGCCTATCCTATACATTTGCATTGCGTAGTTGAGATTACCTCAGAGTTCCTAAGGATCTTCTAGAAAGCCACACAGTTAATGGGTGACACGTTAAGGTGTCAAGCAGGCTCACTCTGTCCCATGGCCAGAGCTCTGAACCGCTGTGCCCAAGCCAGAGTGGGGTTTGAAGGGTAGGCAGGCCACTTAGGAGCTGTGGGCAAGGATAACCTATTTTGGTCCTTTGTGTCTTCAGAATCTCCTGCATAATGGGAACGACACCACTTCACAGACTGTTGTAAGAATCCAGTTAGGTAGACTATGGATACCATCTGATACATCCTTGTCTCAGTAAGTGTTAATATGCTTCCCCATCCCTCCTCACCCGTGTGTCTCAGGAGTTCCCCAGTGATTGGCCCTATACCTCGAAGCATTCAGTCACGTGGCATTTCTTGTGCACTGTGAACTGCCAGGCAGAGTCCTTGCAGTGGGGTGGCAGGAAGGAGCTACAGCTTGATAATCTAGCTTGCAGGTCTTCATTTCTCCATGCAAGTCTCACAGACCCCTCAAACTCCCCCTGCTCCCCAACCATGGCTCTTCCCAAAGCAAAGAGCTCTGTTTTGGTCGACGGTGCCACCCACCATCATTGGGTTCCTTGGAGCCAGGGGCCTGCCTGTCCCTCTACATCCATCTCTTTCAAATATCAAACTCATGATTTCAGCAGGCTCCAGATTCTGGGGGTTTGACCCGGGGAATTGCTGGAATCCTCATGACTCTTGTCTACCTGGGCCATCATTCACTTCTCACCTGGATCCTCTTTGCTTCCTAAGTAGGACCTCCTTTTCTGGCTGCCTTACTCCTTCCCCCAGTTCTGTGTGGCAGCCAGAATCCGAGCCCATGGCTGTCCGCTCCAGGCTCTGCCGCAGCTCCTCCCTGCTCTCTGCCTGCAACCTGTGCCCAACCTTGGGATGCCCAGCATGCCACCTTTTCTGACCTCTTGGCCTCATTCTTGCCTCTTTCTCCAGCAATCTCAGCCCCTCAGAACCTATCTGCTCAGTCTACCGGCTTGTACCTCTGTGGATTTGCACAGGACGCTCTTCCTGCTGGGAAAACCCTAACCCCCACCCCCTGCACTTGGCTCTTTTTCTCACCCTTTCTGAGCCACGTCAAGAAGCTGCTTTTTTAGACTTCCCTGCTCCCCGGGTTGGGGTAAGCTACTCTTCTGAACTCCCGCAGTCCTTGCTCAGCATCCTTGGTATACTACAAGGCACTTATCTGCAGCTGTCTCTTCCACTGAATCGGAAGCTCCAGATGGGTCTTTATTTCCGAGCTCGAGTCGAGAGCAACCAGCCATGGCCTGGGTCCCTAGGAGCTGGGCATGTAGAAGTGGGCCAGGGAGCTGGGTGGAGGAGGTCCTAGAGCGTGGGGAGGACAATGTCGGAGAGCTTTCCCCCCTTCACAGCTGTGAAGGGCCCCGAGGGTGGCCTTTGGCGCCATGGGGCTCAGAGGCTTGAACAGCTACAGAAGTCAGCATCTTTATTTCAAGACCTTTCTCTTTGACATTTCTCCTCTCAAATGCCACTTCTACTGAGCCACATGGAGACAGGTCCAGGAGGACTTGACCTATTCAGGGGCCTGGTTATCAGAGGGAAGCTGAACTGATCCTGATTCCAAGGGCGGGTGGGGCGGGAAGAAGAGGGGGCTTTGGACAGCCACAAACATCAGGTAGGGAGGTCCAGGACTGTGCTGCCTTGCCTCACCCTGCCTGCTTGCTAGCATTTCCCTTCCCCAGGCTCTGTGTGCACAGGGACAGGCTATTAATTAAGCCAGGACCTTTGTTTCCTGAGCCTCTTCCTCCTGCTGCTTCTCCCCACCAGGCATCTGAACTGTCCTATTGTGGCTCCTCGAGGACCCTGGGGACAGCACTGTGAGGGGTGAGGCAGTCAGGGCTCTGGATTCTTCAACTCTATCGTGGGCTCCAGAGGCTTGGACAAAGAGCTCTGAGGGCTTTGTCATTTTCAGAGACCTGAGAAATGTTGGTGTGTAGTTGTCTGACAGAGGGTTTGGTCTCCACAACCTAGTAAAAATGGCCCCAGGACTCCTTGGAGGGTGGGTCAGGGGAATGAACTCTTTCTTGAAGGGGTGATTTCTTTTTTCCCAGAGAAGAAAGCTCCCTGCTGATTTGGTATCCTGTTAACAGAACCACAGATGACTCCTTTTGTAGAGTGAATTGGCTTCCAACCACCCTTTCCATTCTTCTCTTAACCTGATTCTTCACCAGGCTGCAAGATGGTGGGGTGGGGGCCGTGGAGGACAGGCTATATGCTCCATCCTTTAATGGTGGGGAAACTGAGGCCGGGGGGGGGTCAGGTGTTACTGATGAAGTCATCATTTATATTTACAAGTGCCCTGCAGCTTGGAGAGCAGTTGCATGTAAATGCACGTGACTCCCGTGAAAGTGCAAGGTAAACAAAGGAATTGTGAGACACTGGCAGCAGTCTGTGCTTGTGTGTATGTTGGGCACTATTTTATGTGATAACTGGATATGATCTCATCAGGCAATAACCCTATGGTAGGTGGGCTCATGCCCCACTTGTCCAGGGTTTAGCTTATTTCATTTATTGTGGAACTCCATTATCGGTGTGACACAAGGGGCTGATGTTAGAGCTGGGGCAAGGACTCAGGCTATCAGTTCTTCAGTGTAAAACTCTACTATTCAAAGTCGTGTTCATGCCTCCTCCTAGAATCCTCTCTGGTGCTTGTTTAGTCTTTGATCAGGAGCACGGTCCTCTGTTAGCCCTTACCCACCATCAGACTGGGGAGGTGGGTTGACAGAGCCCGAGCCAGGAAGGTTCCATGTTCACTCTTGCAGGTGACAAGAATTCTCAAATAGAATAGTGAAATGTCTTCCCTGAGCAAGTCCTTCTGCTCTGGGAAGTACTTTAGGCTTTGTCTAGACTTCCAGCTCCCAGATTGATTCTTGGGAATTAGCAATTTGTTAAACACTGAAGCCAATCATGTTACACTTCCAACTTCATCATTAACTCGAGTTTCAGAATTTCCCACTGAGACCTGTAATGTTACCCTAAACCTGTATATGAGGATTTTGGAGACACAGAAGTTGAATTAGTTGCTCCAGGTCACACAGCATGTTTTATCTGTAAGCTGTGTAGCAGGGATTTGAATCTCAGCCTGGTGGGCTCTGAGGCCCCCCAGATTATCTGCTATAGCACATCATGAAGGTGCTACAAAGCCTGAAGGCAGATTATGGCTACACCATTCAGTGCCTTTGAGCACATGATGAAAGTGCCTTGGCCGGGCATGAGAAGTTAGAAAAAGGAACTGACTGTGGCACAACCCCAAGGCACATGGCTTAGCGGGCCAAGTCTGATGGGAAGGCAAAGGCACCCTTTCTTTGCTCCAGCCCCGGGACACCGTGTTACCCCTGAGGTGTGGGCTGCATTTCAGCCCTGCTGTCTACCCTGGCCAGTGTGCTTGTGCACTGCACAATTTGTTTCCACAAGTTATTTCCTTCTGGAGCCTCAGCCCGTGGTGGTCAGAGATGGGTCTTGCTTGTCTTCACCAACAGGTGTGCAGGTGTCCTGGTACCGGAGTGAAAAGCACATGTTCTGGGTCAGACAACCTGGGTTTGAGTTCTGCCTCTGTTCCTGCCAAACCCTCCACCAGGAATAAACCACACTAACTCAAGTGCTGGAGTTTTCCTCCAAGGATCATCGAAAGGATTGAGATCCTGCCTGCAGTGCGCATGCCCAGTGCAGGCCGTACCTGGTCTCCGTGTTTGCTGGTCACACTGGGAGAGTTGCCTGAAGGCTCCTCTCCCATCAGTCACCAGAGCTTTGCCAATGAGCCTGCTTCCCAGGCTGTCTTTTCATCAGCTGCTTCGGCATGGTAATCAGAGGCCCATGAGGATCTAATTAGAGACAGATAAACAAGGCAGGAAAGACTGAGACACTCATTATTGGCACATGCACCCGAGGTGACATTATCACAAGTCTCTGTTCCCCCATGGAGCTGTAGAGCATAGGTGGAACTATCCCCGAAATGAGAGTCCTTGTGTCCCCATGGGAAGCGCCTACTCATCCTTTCACCTCCCAACTTAGGGCTCTTGTCTGGGGAGCTTTCCCTGATCTCTTCGATATCTTGAATCCCTCATTCCCCTTCAGACATATCTTACGTGCCTGGAACACCTTCTTACTCATTTGCTAATTGTTCATTCAATTGTTTTTGCAAATAAGGGAGCACCTCCTATGTACAAGATACGGTACCAGGCATGGGTGTTGTCATGGGAGAGGACTTTGGTTTCCCTTTTCTCTTGTCATTTTTGGTTCCTGACCACCTTGTCTCTGTACCCAACCCAAAGACTGGCTTGGGCTCACCCTGACCCAGTACCTGCCCTCTCACTCTGGAGGTAACTTCTGCATGTGGCTGAAGATGACTAGAGGAACTGTGTGAGGAGCGTGACCCCCTCACTGGTCAAATTCCTGTGTGGAAAGTGGCAGAGGTCGTGGGGTGAAGACCGGGAAGGTGGGCATGTGAGCCATGCTGGACTCAGCCAGCAAGACTACGGCAGGGCGTCTGACCCTCGGCTCCCAGCACCGGTGGGCCGTGGGGAGTGGAGGGGCTTTCGGGGCTGACGTGACCATCCCCCGCCCCATCTGTCAGTGCTTCTCTTGGCTGGGGAGGCTTTACTGCAGCTCTTGGTTTAGTTCTGTGTGTGTACGTCGGTGCAAGACAGGGAAGGGGGGAAAAACCCCCACAGAAATAAGCAGCTGGTGAAGGAGGCCAGGTCAGCAGAAAGGGCATTGCTGAAGCAACCAATAGCCTTGACCTACAAGGAACATTAAACTGTCTTGACAGCAACCATTTTGTGCAGCAAAACACAAAGAGATACTGGAGAGCCCGGAGCTCCAGGAGAGGCCTAGGACAGGATGGGTGGAGAATTCCCGCACACCATCAGGAGTTTTATTAGTAATTACCTTGTGAGGGACAATACCAAGGACAGAGGCAGCCGAGAAAAGCCATTTGGGAAGAGGCATGAAAGCGGCGGTATGATGCGATAATAACTAGCCTGGGATGAAATCTCACTTCGCTGTGCAGACAAATCTCCGTGGAACTGGGCCCCTTGCAGTCCCAGCTTCGCTCTTGTTCCTGGTGAAACGCACCTGGTTTCAGTTCCAGCTCTGCACTTGCTGGATGGCGGGGGCATCTTCAAGTTATTTAACGCCCTTGGAGCTGCAGTTTCTATGTCTGCAAAATGGGGGCATTTTCATGAGGGGGCATTGAGAGACTGTGTTAAAAAAAAAAAAATCCTGAACAGTGGCTGGCAGGCGATAGCCACAATGTAGCCATTATAATTTGGGGGAGATTATAATGGTGGTGGTATGAATGTAACACCAGCTTCTGGGAAAAAAACCCATGGTTTCACTTGCAAAACAATAGACACTGGTTTCTTTTTTTTTTTTTAAAGATTTTATTTATTCATTTGACACAGAGGGAGAGATTACAAGTAGGCAGAGAGGCAGGCAGAGAGAGAGGAGGAAGCAGGCTCCCCGCTGAGCAGAGAGCCCAATGTGGGCCTCGATCCCAGGACCCTGGGATCATGACCTGAGCCGAAGGCAGCGGCTTTAACCCACTGAGCCACCCAGGCGCCCTAGATACTGGTTTCTTGAACGTGTAACTGTCCACTTCAGGGTTGAAGGGCAGGGGGTGGGTTGTTTCTTATGTCAGTTCAGGACCCAGTCTTTCTTGAGTTAGGATCCTCCAAGACTTCAGAGTCCACAGCCAGTGGCGTGGGAAGAGTGGAGGAAGTGCTGCTGCTCCCGAGAGCCCTGGCTTGGATGCAATCTATGGCATTCCTGCTTATATCCCATGGGTGACAACTGGTCACATGGTTCCCCCCACTCCCCGCTGACCAGGAGGCAGCTTCAGTGGCTCCCAACTGGGAGCTCCCTTCCAGGGCTAACTGCACACTGGTGAAGGAGGTGCACCCACTTTTGGTGAGCAGTTTGCTTTCTCTGCTCTGGTGGGATTGGTTGGGTGACCGTTTGGGATGACACGCCTGAGGAGGACAGAGCTCATCGTAGCTGGGTCAGTGACTCACAATGCACAGCGGATCACTAATGGGTTCCGTGTTACTCCAAGTGTGCCCTGTAGCCCAGCGGCACTGGTGCCCCTCAGAAGCTTGCTGGTTGTGCGGAATCTCACGCTCTACCCCAAGCCTCTGGAGTCTGGATCTGTACTGACAGCCTCCCCGCCCTTCCACGGCACAGATTCCAATTTAGGAGGGTTGTGACTGGGCTTGGGAATCTGCATGGTTTCTAACAAGCTCTCAGGTGACGTAGGCATCGCTGATCCCATGACTACGCTTTGAGTAGAGGACCCTCAACTTCTGAAGCTCAACCTCTTCCTGAATGAAGGGAGATTTTTTTCAGTGGCTGTGTGAGGGAGGGGCCTCTTGCTTTTCCCTTCCTTGCGCTGGTGGTCCTCTACCCTGCACGGGTAGCATTTCTGTAAGAAGAGGGTTCTTAACATTTGTAGACTCAAGTGCCTTTTGGCTGAAAGGGACAGACCTCCCTCAGCTCCAATCACATGAGGAGGATAGGGTTCTTGCAAAGCTGTGAAGGGCAGCCTGACTGGAAAGTTGGAAATGGAGATTTTTTTCCATCTTTCCTGGGGCCGCATGTCCTCCTCATATTGGCTCCTCTTGTTGGATCTGGGCCATCTTTCTCTTGACCAGAGTCCTTTACTTTTTTCGCTCCTCTCCACTGAGGCTGTTTAGGCCTGAGTCTGCATACTGTTTTATCCTAAGCATGTGCCATTGATGACTTATAGATTGCCAAGGCTTAACCGAGGATTAATGAGAGAGCATCTTGTTAGTTGAATGCCAGCAAGTGAATGGGCCTCTTCAGTCTGGGTCTGTTGGCTATGAGAATGGAGTTAACTCCCTGCTCCGGGGGCCGGCTCTTTATGAAGTACTATGGATGAGGCAAGCAAACAAGTGTATCTAGAATAGGGATCTGGGTTCTTGCTTTCGATGTATTTTTGGAACTTCTGTTTTCTCCATGTCCTTCAACCTATTCTTCAATTGGGCACGAGTGATTGATTGGCTTATTGAAGGATAAGAATTTTAAAATTAAGAATCTGAGGTGATGGAAACCATTTCCCCAGAAATGGCGAATTAGTAAAAACATGCAGAGAAGTGGAGTTTCATGTGCATGGGCCCATTATGAGAAGGGCTGTCCTCTTTGGGGTTTTAGACTCTGTACATTGTATGGCGGACCTTGATAGGTGTGTCTGTTTCTGTCTCTTGTGCTTTTAGACATGATTGTTATTATAGCTCATTAAAGATTTTCTTACAGAAAATTACTTTCTCACGCCTTTGTTGTTTTCATGGCCTGAACATCATTGGTAAGTTCTGGGGCCAGGATTCTGTCTTTATGTCCAGACCTGGTTGACTGGAAATTATGGGAAAATTAATGTAGCCCATTGAAAAACTTCCCAAATAAATACCCAAAAACTCTGAGATGTTACCTATCCATGACATGTGCATTATGAGCATGGAATGAAAGCTTAAGCAAATGATTTGGGGCTTAGAAGAAGAACCAGATGGACGTAGAATCTTTTCTTCCACCTAGGGTGAGGGGGTGCTTGAAACAGATTAAGACTCACTGTAGTATGTTCAGAGTTTGTTGTTAGCAATCACTTATTCATCCATACATTGAATAAAAAATACTTACTGAACACCAGTGATGGTGCCAGTATGGTAGAGTAACGCTCATTAAAGTATTTGGTCTTCTACTTTTCCCAGACCCTTTGCAGTTAGTTGGCCTTAGAGATTCCTGTTGGCCAAGGGTTTGTGCGTGGACAGGTCACTCTGGGGCCAAAACCTTGACTTGCTGGTACGTGACACTTCTGCTATGAGGAGACCCAGTGATTGAGGAAGCTACGTGTTCCAGGTCATGTAGCTACAACAGAATGGTAGAGCTCCTGTCTCCCTGGGGCTCCTGAGTGACTATGTGCGGCAGAGCCCCTTACTGATCCACGACGGGCATATAAGCACTAGTAATACGAAATCAACATTGTGTTACACCACTGACGTTTGAAGTTTGGATATTTGGTTCTGTGGCTTCACCTAGTCTGCTTGGCTTAATTCAGTCAGGCCCTGTGTTACATGATGGGATTCAACTGTGAATAAAACTACTCCTAGTTCTTGTGGAATTGTAGCTTAGTCAGGGAAATGCAGATTATTCAAGTTATCATGCAAGTAGACAATGAAAACTTTGGAAGTGCTACAGAGAGTGTTAGGTGTACATGGTGAAGTGTTTGCAGTGGTCTTTACAGAGCGTGGGCTCAGCCAACTTTGGCATGAGCTTATGTCTTCATAAAACTGGGAGTGAAAAAGTTCTCCGCATTTCTGTAAAGAGAGAACTGCATGAAGTGAACTCAATCTGTGTCTTAGAGACACAATGCTAGGGCTCAGAAAGGGCAGACTCATGAAAGGACTTCCCCTTTCTGAATTAATAACTACAGTAATAATCATCATAATTATAGTGATAACGAATATGTCAGGCTAGGTGAACAATCCCAACAAATCTCTGTTCTCATAGAGTTTCCTGAGTAGTGGGTAGGTTTTCCCAGAGGAAACCATGGCTTGGAGAATTCAAAGGACTTGAAAATAGGAGGTGGGGGTGGGGGTGGGGTGGTGCTGGAGGAGGCAGCCAAATGCCAGAAGTACAGACATGGGTGCTGGGGCCAGCCTTGTAGTCAGCGACGATCACTAGGGAAGGGGCAGCTGTTAGGCACATACTTTGAGAGACTGTACTCTTCTGTAAAGTATGGTTCTTCATTTGCTCAGCTATTCTCAATAGCTGCCAACTCCTTACTGATGTGTGTATAGCTAGTTCATTGAGCAAGGGCCTGGCTGATGAGGTGTGTAGTCTCTCTTGGGGCCCCAGCTGGTCAAGTGGACATGGAGCAGTGAGAACACATGCAGGATGATAGGGGGGTATGTCGTTCCTAGGACGTTCTTGACGAGGACAGCTTGGACTTAACTCCCTGCAGTGCTTAGCACAGTGTGTAGCACTCCGGGTGTCCATTAAATGCTTAATGACAGACACATTCTTCTTTAATCCGATACATCCTATTGATTCACCTTAATAGGATGCTGTTTTGGTTTAAGTGTCCGCTTGGCTGGGACATAGTGCCCAGATATGTGGTCAAACAGTGTATTTTCGATGAGACTAACATTTAAGTTGAATAAAGCCAATTTCTCTCCATAATGTGGGTAGGTCTCATCCGATCAATTGAAGGCTTGAATAGAATAAAAGACTGACTTTCTCTGGGCAAGAGGGGAATTCTGCAGCCGACAGCTTTTAGACTTCAGTTGCAACGTAGACTCTCTCTGGGGTCTCCAGCCTGATGGTCTACCCTACTTGCCAGCCTCTAGAATGGCAGGAGCCAATTACTTGAATCTCTTTGTATACATATGCACATCTCATCTATTGGTTCTGTTTCTCTGGTGAGCCATGACTAATACAGATATTCATTTAACCTCCCAAATCTCCACATTTATTTAATGTCTACTGTGTGCCAGGGATTGATTGTTGGGGAAGCGAAAGAAGCCATATTATGTGGCTTCAAGTTCTTTGTTCATCATTTAGAACATTTATTGGGTATCACCTATGTTTTCTCAGACATAGTTCTAGGCATTTGAGATACAGCAGTAACAAAACAGACCTAAATTCTTCCCTTCATGAGAGCTGATGGTCTAGTAGAGGAACATAGGCAATAAAGTTTACAAGTAAAATAAAATATGTTAAATGATAGGTAACATGGGCATATCTGAGGTTGGCAGGGTATTAACTTTTTTTTATTATTTGCCCCAGGAGTACAGGTCTGTGAATCATCAGGCTTACATCTTTCACAGCACTCATCATAGCACAAACCCTCCCCAATGTCCATAACCCAGCCACTCTATCCCTGCCCTCCCACCCCCCAGTAACCCTCAGTTTGTTTCGTGAGATTAGGAGTCTCTTGTGGCTTGTCTCCTTCCCGATCCCATCTTGTTTCATTTGGTACTAATTTTAAAGGGGTGGTCTGGGAAGGCCTTTCTGATACACTTGAGCAGAGACCCCAAAGGAGGCATTAAAGTAGACCATGGACTGTTGGGAGAAGGCCCCAGGATGCATGAAAATGTTCCCCTTTTGAAGCCTGCCTGGCGTATTCTAGCAAGAGGGAGGCTGGTGTGGCTAAGGGAGAGTGAACCTAGCATGACAGCAGGTACGAGAGATTATGGGTCATGTTATATAGAGGCTTTTAGGCCACTGTAAGAATTTTGTTGTTTTTTTCTGATTGAGATAGGCCATCTAGGGACTTCAAGCAGAGATGTGATATCCAAAGAGGTGCGTTTTAAAGTCTCATGCTGACTGATGTGGAGAGACTAGACATAGGGGTCATAGGCAGAAGTGGGGATTCCACTTAGGCTCTTGCAATAACCCCAGTAGGAACTGAGGTGGCAACAATGGTGGTGGTGACAAGTGGTTGAGTTCTGGATGTAGTGTGAAGGCATTGCTGATAGGACTTGATGGATTAGATGTGGCATGTAGGAGAGGGGGAGTCAAGGATGGGTCCACGGTTTTGGTTGGACCAAATTCAAATGATGGAATTGTCATGTTATTGAGAGTTATGCAAGAAGATCGAGGTTGGTTGGTAGAGTAGCGGAGAATAGACTAGGGCAGGTCAGCTGGTATTTCCAAAATCCAGGTGTTAATTCTTGATTAACTATTCCCCGGTTCTTCCTCAAAGAGAATAGCCAACTGTGTGGCTAATCCTCCATCTTAAACCAGGATTTCATATTGCTTTCTGTATGCCTTAGGGTACCTTAAAATGACTGCAGCAATTCAGATCTTTAGAGTTCTGCTACTGTAAGATATTTATAGCCCTCTGGTCTCATAAATTATGTTTAGTTAGGGGTTTAGGTCAGCATAATCATTACAGGTTTGGGCTTTTGAGTTGGTTGCTTTCAGATTGCAGCCATGTTTATGATTCACCAACTTTGTGACCGTGGGTAAGTTTCTCATCCTTCCTAGATCCCATTGCCCCAGTTATACATGGATAATAATAGGCCTGTGGTAAGTGACAGTTTGTGCTTAGTGTAGTGACGATATGTATTAGCGCCTAGACTATCACCTGGCATGCATGAGTTCTCGACAACTGTTGGCTACTACTAATTCTATTATGAGCACCATTCAGCACATCTCTGGGGAGTTGATACATCTGTCAAAAAATTGTTCATTGGTTGGTTTCACATCTGTGGTTTAGAATAGAAGAGGATATCCCCTGACCCCAAACCTGTTTCCAGCCACTGATGCCAATGAGTACAGTGGTCTCAGTGAAACTTCAGACCGAAGGAAGACCTTCTCTGTGCTTTTTTCCTGGTATATTTGCTCCTTTCTGAAAATAAGACATAAGCTTTTCTCCCCTTTGTGGTTTCAGTTGCCAATTTTCATGTCTGTTGTACCGATTTGTTCCTATGGTCATATTTGCTTGGTCCTTCTGAGTATTGTTATTTTTCATACTAAAAAGCCCATAAGAACAAACATACACTGAATGTTTGCTATGAATCAGCCCCTGGGTTGAATATGTTTTAGGCTTTATCTCATTTAATTATCACCGTAGCACTGATAATCCTTGTTTTGCAAGTGCAGAAACTAAAGCTCAGAGAGATTAAGTACCTGGCTGATCTGGAACTTGGTCAACCTTGAAAATTCCTGCATTTAGCCCCTTTCCATACTCCTCATTAATAGTATCCATGCCATTTGAATTTAACGCCCCCTCTATTTCCTGTCTTTCTGCTCTTTTCTTGTCCTCTTCGTCGTCCTGCTCTTTTTTTTTTTTCCACTCAGTCTTGCTTTTTGTCTCGGTGGGAAGTCCACAATGACACATGGTCAAGGACAGAGCCCCCACTGCAATGAGCATGCGCCACTTCTCCTCTTCCTTCTCTCCTGATCATCATCTGGACTCCCGACACTAGGTACCATGTTCTCTCTTCTCCCGCTTCAGTGAGGTTCCATAAACGTTCCTAGAAATGTTTCTGTGGCCCAGAGAAGTGGAAGTAATAGCATCAAGGGAAGGTTATTTGCAAAAGGGTGGAATGAGCCAAAAACCAGGGAGAGATTTGGAGTTGGAATTACGGTTTTCCAAGTTTAGAAGTGAAACTGACCAATCATATAGGCCTAAGTTTGACCCAACTATTTTCTAGTTAACTGGCCTTAGGTAAGTTTCTTCATCTGAATATGGGAAAGGCAAAGACACCTGCCTTGGAGTATTGAGATAATTATCTAAAGAGGCTGGCGCAGCGTCTGGCACTTGGTAACTCCATAAGTGTTATTCATTCTGTGCCCCATAAATGCTTGAACACTTCCTCCAGAAAGCAAACTCCACTTCTCTGTGTGATTAGAACTCACTATATTAACTTGAAGGTGAGTTCGAGCATCATATCGTCATTGCCGGTGATACGAACTTGGTCAAACAACTTGGCTTACTGTTTCTTCATCTCTTTTATGTCTAGAATAAAATATTGCATACTTTACTTGGATGAGGCATTTTGATAAAGCTTAAGTATATTTCTTCCAGGTTTTAGTAAGAAATGTACAGAAAACATTTTCTGGATCCTGCCCTTCCCATCTCAGATTCCCGTGCATGTCCACGTGTGTGCTGGGGTGGGGTGGAGGGGCATTGGTTTGAGAGTGGGAGGAAGGCTGTAGGTTATTGCTTTTGGGGTAAGGCTCAAGAATAGGGAGATCTATACATAAAATTAAAATTGAAATATTAGTGACTTTATGTCAAAATATCTTTTAATCAAAATAGCTTCCAAGATGTTGCAAAAAAGTTAATAAAATGTTTTGTGTCCACCCGTTCACCTCATAGGTTGTTTGAGGATATGAAGATAAAACATGGATAATCTAGAGGGCAAAGCTTTATGAACTAAGTTGCTGTGTAAGTGCTAAATGTTATTGTAAATCAGTGTGCCTCTGCTTGAAAAATATCCCATTTGAGACCCAGTACTATGCAGTAGCAGTCAACTCTCTAAGTTGACCAGTAGATTGGTTCCAAGCAGGAGGGTGGCAGGATAGAGAAGAAATTAATAATTGGTGTGATATGATGGAAGTCGGGGACAAGTCCTGTGAGGAGGTGAGCCCTGGGCTGGGTCTCCATGGTGGTAATCCCATGGATTTGCAGAGACAAGGGTGTGAAGAACTCTCAGGGCTGGAAGTGGGACCTGAGAGGCTGGACATCCAGTCCTTGCACTTTGCTGCTGCTGACCAAAGTGTCCCTTGCTTTTTGTGAGAATATGAACGAGTTCTACTAGTTCAGCTATGTGGGGAGAGCTCTCACCTTGCAGTGGATCCCCGTGCTGTCGGTAAGCAACTGAGAGGCTGGAGGCAGCTGGGCAGCCAGCCCCTCTTCCTCTACCCACCTCTGCTGAAGTTAAGAGCTTAAGGAGACCTCCTCCCATAAATCATCAGCCTGGCCACACCCAGATGGGGAGAGGGGAGTGTTTTCTATCTGCATTATTTCTCAGCCACTCACCATCATGTTTTGTAAGCAATCTTAGATTTCAGAGTAAAGCATTAATAACCAATTTGGAAAAGTCAGTCATATGTAACTGCAGCATTGGCAAACTCAATGTCAAGTGGGAGGCTGTGAACAGGATAGTAATTACCCCATGCTGTAGCTAGAGTGCGAGCAGGTGTGTACGGGTTCCAGCTAGCCGGCTGCCGTGGCTGAAGTGCGATCCGTGTCCATGGGGATGCATCTTCCTGTTCCCTGCCCAGCAGCCTGCAAGCCCCAGCAATATTACTGTGAATTTAGAAAAAAAAATCTCTATTGATAATGTTATGTGAGGGGGTAGCATCTTAGAGAGCCATGTCCTTTCCCCTCAGTGAGAAGGGTTCTTGTGAGAAGAACCATCATGGACATTTTCCAAACACACACTCAGGAGAAAAGAGACTAAGTATCACCTTTGGGAATGACAGCAAATTAGTCCAGGATGGGGGGTCTCTTCGCCTTACATGGAGATTATAAATATACCCTCAAGCTGAATGTTATTATATACACAAAATGAACGAAATCGTGGACATTTTAAAAAGTAGACCTAAGATAATTGGTGTCCTCTTGGTTCCAAGTCCTTGTGCTTCTTTTGACATCTTGTGTCCTCTAATTGGGACATCATGATTCTCAATCTGTCTCCCTTCTGCTTGGTTCTGGCAGTTTCCACTCTCAATTCAAACAACTGCCATTGCTGTTGAAGATGCCTTGTGTCGATATTGTGCTGAAAGCCCTCTTCAGTATGCACGAGGGCAGTCAGGGTCACAGAGGGCAAATTGCATAGACACTGATACTCTGCCATGGGAAGACTTGGGCTCAGGAAGTGGGAATCTTGAAGATCGTTTTAGGACTGGTGCTGAGGCTATGGGTACATGCTAGAAGGGCTTGTTCTCTGGCTGTGTGCTTTGAGGCAGACCACCTTCTGTACAAGAGACAAGATGGCCTTGAGGCCGAAGGGCCTGTGTGGCAGTTCCCATTTTTAAGGGGCTTTGCTCTCTTTTTGGCCATCTCTTCTGTGGGCCTGCCAAGGAAGACTCACGTTCAGGGACTAGTTGGGCTGTGTATAGGGCCACTGCATTGCATCATTCCACGGTGGCACTCTGGATTGACAAAACCAAAGGCTTTGCTGGGTAGTTAGGGTGTACACTCTTACCATGAGGATCCCAGCATGACATGAAACAACATACACACACGTATGCACACATACTCCCACATCTTCTAATTCTTAGCTTCAACACACTGGTATTTTCGGACTTAACCTGGCATAGGATGAAAACTTAATATGCTTCTGTTTCCTTTCTCTCTACATCTTCCAATTCATCCTTTCCTCTTCCATCAGTTTCCTTGAATTTTTTTGCACAGACTTTGGGATTTTAGATGGAGATTGTTAACAGATCAATTTCTTTGTAATGATCATCGTCAACTACATGCCAGACACTGGTCAAAGCATTTTACATTTAATCCTCAGTAGGGGATTTATTTTTAACACTTAGAGTAAGTTTTATAACCATATTAACACTTATTTGGATAACTTGTTTTGTTACTCTTATTCTTTGAGATGACTTCCTCACTTCTGGTTTTCTGGTTTTGACTCCTCATGTGGTGATGTGGGGCATGTTTATTTTTGGGATGAAGCACGTGGAGATCCTACTTGGACCAGCTGAGATTGCGTCTTTGTCCTTGTACATGTGTAAGAGCTTGCAATGGTCAGAATTCTGCAGCCACAGTCTTTATTCTGAAAACTCACGTAGAATTAATTGATGGATTTAGGATGTTAGGGAAGATGTTTATCACCTAATCTGACTTTTGTGCCTTTGTAGTCGTGTGCTTTAGTTTGACTGCTTAGAATTTTTTTCTTTAGTTTTGAAATTAAAAAGGTGCTAGTTGTGGTTGTCACTTCATTTGACCTTTCCCTCAGGATCCCTTTGATTTTTCCGAACAAGCTGGCACGGAGCAGGCAGACAGTTGGGGTTTCCCCACGTAAGTATACAGCAGGGAAAGAAGGGAGATGATGAAGACTCTGCGAGGGAGCAATTATAACGATGAACAATGGAGTCTAAATTGGACTCAGCAAAAAGTAAAGACAGCGGGGGAGTAATGGGTAATGCAATAATGAGGGAGTCAATGCGCTGGAGGTCTCGATGAAGATAAATAATTGTCTTATTGGGGGTGTTAAAGTAAACTAACTGGAAGAGAGAAGGACCTGTAAGAACAAAATACCTGAAAATGAGACTTTGCCATTGTTCAGTTTCATTGAAGGAATGCCTGTAGGGTTGTGTGTGCATGGAGGGGGCTTCTTGGATGGAGTGGAAGATGGTATGGAGGTCAAGTTGCTGAGCAGCAAGCTAGGTGTGGGGTATGTTATCTACAGGGATGTTCGATTGTGTATTTCTACCTCTGGCATCCTCTTGGCCAATCTAGAGTAAGTACAGGGTATGACTAGGGGGCCAGTAGATTCTACATCCGGGTGGCCTGGATGGCAACAGGGCAGGGCCTCTGAGCAGGGTGTGAGAGGAACTGTTTGGAAGCAAGGTGAGGGCTGGGGCAAGGAGGGTTCCTATTTCCATCTCACCAAGGGAGGAACATTGAAAAGGTACCAGCAGCTTGGGAGGTCTCAGAGATAACCAGGTTAGAGAAGAAAGGGGTGGGGGGGGATGTTCAGAGAGCAATGGGGGATCTTTTTTGGATAAAGGCCATGTGTTCTCAAGAGTACAGAGGAAAGGTAGCGTGGGTCAGAGGAAGAGGATGCCCAGAATAATACTAGGGTGATGAACTGGTTGGATTTGGATGACCAACAAGGAGATTTTGAGCAGTTACTCAGCTAAATAAGGTGTGGCTGGTTTCATGGGCACGTCACCTTACAGTCACATAGGGGCCCATGCTTAAAACCATGCTTGGTTGAAAGTTCTTACATTGTTAAACGTTTTAGTGCCTTTTGAATAAGGAGCCCTGTGTTTTCATTTTCCTTTGGGACCCACGAATTATGTACTTGGTCCTGGGATGGGGTTTAGGTATGACCATCTCTTAGAGGACAGTGTAGTCCCCACACTGGTGCTGTGGGTGTGCTGGGCTGGCTGCTCAGGATTTACCAGATCTTTCTTCCCTTCCCAGGAGTGCTAGTATAAACTGTTTTGTCAGTCAGATGTCCTAAGGCCCAGCTTCCCTTCCTTCGCACACATCTCCAACTTGGGATGTTTGAGGGGTCCTCCTTGGGTCTCTAACGCTAACTTTGTGGGTAATTGGTGAGAAGGAATGGGCCATAACCTTTCCTCAAACCAGACTATTCTATAGGAGGCCTTATAGGGGTTTCTAAAAGTTTCTAAAATGAGAATGTCTTTGTCTCTGTTTCCACTACTGATTATAAGTTTTCCTCTAATCCTATGGACTTTGATCTTTTAGTGAGCCCTGGGGAGTCAGGGGGAGGGTTTGCCAAGGGGGGAAAATGTAGTTAATGTGTTCAAATTGCCATCAATAAGAGAAAGTTTTACTTTCTCTCTTTTTTTTAATCTTTTTTTTTAAATTTTTTTAACTTATTTTTTTTATTCTTTGCCCCAGGGGTACAGGTCTGTGAATCATCCGGCTTACATCTTTCACAGCATTTACCAAAGCACAAACCCTCCCAAATGTCCATAACCCATCCACCCTATCCCTACCCTCCCACCTCCCAATAACCCTCAGTTTGTTTTGTGAGATTAGGAGTCTCTTATGGTTTGTCTCCTTCCCCATCCCATCTTGTTTCATTATTTTTCCCTCCCTACCACCCACGACCCCGCACCCTGACTCTCAAGTTCCTCACATCAGAGAAATCATATGATAATTATCTTTCTCTGATTGATTTATTTCGCTCAGCATAATACCCTCC
>LNAC01001071.1:45837-72804 GCA_002007465.1 Ailurus styani
TTTATGATTCTACTCTTTACCTTCCTTTTTTCGCTATAGATTGTGTGTGTCGTCCTAGCACCTAATAGTTGCTAGCGTGTGGAAGCTCTCAAATAAGTTTTTATGACCCAGTTTCTAAACACCAGTGGTATGTTTTCATTCTAAAGTCTCTCTTGCTATTTGTTTCCTCAGTATGTATTTCAGTCTTTTCTCAGGGTGTGTTCTGTGAGAGAATGAAGCCTGAAACTAATACCTGAATGTTCGGTGGCATTCACTGTATAAAATGAATTAACTTCTTTCTTAGACTTCTAGATTGGTAAATATCTGTGTACCATCCTTGGGAGAATTTAGAAAATAATCACTTAGATTATTTTCGGTAGAACTTAATTATCTTGGAACACTGAATGAAAAAGTCTTGTGTATTCTGTTTGTCAGATTTCCCTTCTTAAAGCTGACTTTTGTAGGAAGTGTCATCACCGATTGACCTCATTTTGATGTTGGTTGTTTTTTTCACTCCACATTTCCTTACATTGCATTGACTTATTTTTTACTGTGGGTTGTTGATAAATTTGCATTTTGCTGCATAAGTTACAGTTAATTTGGCTCATTCTTTAAAGAGAAACACAAGGAATAAGTGTGTAACAGAATTCTGACAGTGCTCAACTTTTTTTTCATGTAAAGCACGTATTACTTGAATGTCCAGCTGGTCCAACTGGTCACTGCTTGGGTGGGTTTGCATATGAGACATGCTAGCACCATGACCACACAGTCCCAAGGGCAAAGGAGGGGGACTGGAACTAGTAGATCAGAGGATGCTTAACACACCGCATTGACCACCATAGCTGACCCTTGACAATCAGACTTATTTTTAGTCATGGCCTCTAAAACTGGCAACTATCTGAGTTCTTACTTCAAAGGAGCCAGTATTAGCTGTGTTAGGGCATAGTTATAGAAAATCCCATGGAATCTACAGCAAACCTCCTAGAACTCATGAGTGAGTTTAATAAGAATGCAAAACCCACAAAATGCAATAATATTTCTACATATACATATACAATTGTAAACTGAAATTTAAAAAAAATTACATGGGAACGCCAAGAAAAATTGCTTAGGTATGGGTACTTAGGTATAAATCTAACAAATCATATTAAGAGCCATATGCTGAAGGCTATGCAATGGAAGAAATCAAAGACCTAAAAAAGTATATAGACAAATGATGTTGTGACTTGGAAGACTCAACGTGGTAAAGGTTATCGATTCTTCCCATATTCTTGTATAGATTTAAAGTAATTTCAGTACAAATTACAGTTGGATATTTTTTCTCTTTTTTTGCAGTTATAGACAAGCTGACCCTAGATTTTATAAGGAAACACAAAGGAACTAGAGCCATCTAAAATAGTTTTCAAAAAGAATAAAATTGGAGGAATTATACCACCCTAATTTAAAACCTATCCTAAAGCAGCATCAATCAAGAGAGTGTGGTAGTAGTGAAGGGATAGGCACATAAGTCATTGGGGGCAGAACAGCAAGTCCAGAAAGAGACGCCCACAGAATGGCCAGGTGATTTTTGACAAAGGTGCCATGTCTACAAAACAGGAAAGCAATGAAAGCATCTAAGATTGCTGAAAAAATAGTTATCCATATGGAAAAAGCAAAGCAAACAAACAAAAAACCTTTGACTTAAACCTCACAGATACTAACAATTAGCCCTGGTATTAACCATTCAAATGTGAAATTTTAAATTATAGAATTCTAGAAGAAAACATAAGGAGAACATTTTTATGATCTATGGTGAGGCAGAGTTCTTTGATATGTTACCCAAAGCATGATCTATAAAAGGAAAAAGGATGGACTTCATCAAAATGAATGTATTTTTCTCTGTGAATGATACTGTACAGTAAGGAATAAGCTGCAGACTGGGAGAAAATATTTACATACCATACCCAAGCTCTAGATCCAGAAGAACTCTCAAAGCTCAGTATGAAAACCAAAAACCCATTTGAAAAATGGGCAAGAGGCATGAACAGACACTAAGCCAACAAGGATATTCCAATGGCAAATAAGCACTAAGAACGTTTTCAGTGTCATTACTAGGCTAACTTACATATTAGACTAGGTCAAAGTAAGAAATCCTGACAGTATCAGGCAGGGTTTGGGAGTAACTAGAATTCTTACACATTGTTGGTGGGGATGGAAACTGATACGGCCACTTTGTAAAGCAGTTTTGCAGTTTCCTTAAAAAGTGTCACATCAACTTACCATGTGACCATTAATCCCACTTGTGGGGATGAGAAATGAAGACTTCATAGGAAAACCTGTACACAGGTGTTTATAGCAACTCCCTTCCACATCGTCCAAAACCAAAAACATTTCGTATGACCTTCAGGGGGCAAATGGATAAATAAACTATGTTACATCCATTCAGTAGATGGTGAGCAGTGAAAACATGAATGAATGACTGATAACCCTTCGCATCCTAGATGAATCTCAAAAGTATTGTGCCAAGTGAACAAAGCCAGTTTAAAAAGGTTGTATTCTGTATGGTTTATTTATATGACATTCAAGAAAAGAGAAAATGGTAATGATGGAGAGTAGATCAATGGTTTCTAATGCTTAGAGGTGGAGGGAGAGAGGGGGGGATTAAAGGGAGAGCAGTAAGGAGTGTGTTGGGGTGAATGAACTCTTCTGTATTCTTACCACTGTGGTGGTTCCATGTATTTATGCATGTGCTAAAATTTATAGAATTGAATTATACTCTCTCTAAGAAATTAGTACAGAAATTACCATATGGCAGTTTTTTTAATTGATCCTGCAAAGAAAAAAATATGTTAAGAAAGGTTTAGGTGGAAAACCAAAGTAGGAGATTGAAATTTTTGAAAAAAGGTTTACACCTCATCTAAGTAGGAAGCAGTCACCTGGACAAAGAGGGAGGTGGGATTGGGTTTGTGTATTTGAGAAGAACTAGTTTTAGAACAGCTTCTGAGGGTAAATGAATTCTTACTGAATTTGTACTCATTGGTGAGTAGAATATTGTCACCTCAAGATAATATGAGATGCATAACAAGACAGTAAAGTGGCAGGATTATGTCATGGTTTGATTTATTAAATAAAACTTTTTAATTACCTGCTGTCATTTCCCATTAAAAGACTCTCTTTCATTTTGGCAGTTCCTGCCAGCTGCCATTTGTTGACTGGAAGACAACTTTCAGTAGTATTGTTGTTGCTGGAAGTGGGAATGGGCAAGGGTGGAATTTGGTTAGGACACAAAGGTCACAGTCACAGAAGAAAGGGTTTTTGGCTCACAATTAAGCCAGTGCCTGTATGTTCATGTTACCCTTATGCTCACATGCATACCCACCTTGCAGTTTTTCTTGCTACTCTTTGCATAAAGAAAGTATTTGTTATTGCTTTGGAACTTGTGCCTAGAAAAATGGCACAAGTTGGGACACCTGCCTGGCACAGTGGGAAGAGCATGTGATTTTTGATCACAGGGTTGTGTGTTCGAGCCCCATGTTGGGGGTAGAGATTACTTACATGCATATATACATAAATACTTTTTAAAAAATTGCTAAAGTTCTGGGCACCTGGGTGGCTCAGTGGGTTAAAGCCTCTGCTTTCGGCTCAGGTCATGATCTCAGGGTCCTGGGATCGAGGCCCATATCGGGCTCTCTGCTCGGAAGGGAGCCTGCTTCCTCCTCTCTCTCTGCCTCTCTGCCTACTTGTGATCTCTCTCTCTCTCTGTGTCAAATAAAGAAATAAAATCTTTAAAAAATTGCTAAAGTTCAGTCATATATAGCTTCTCTGTCATGATGACTTGTTTAAATTTAAATTTTTTTGTCTGAATAGATACTACAAAATCAGGTCCTCATATTCACCATGTAATTACCTTAATCACATATATGGAAGAATTGCAATCTCCTTTTACAGGGGCTATAAAAATATGTAATGGTGGCAGATCAACAGTATGGAGAATTCAGTATTCAGAGTCAACAGTACCAGGAGAGCATTCAGCAATCCTGGACCTGTTGGACCAGCACATATGCACCAAACTGTTGCTGTTGCATTTGTTTTTAAATCAAATGATCATAGAAACATTTGTAATAACAAAAACTAGAATCTACTCACTGTCTATTACCAGATGAAAGGACAAATTACGACACAGGCATACAATAGAATACTGCCTTGAAAAAGAAAGGAATTAGCTTTTGATACACGCAGAAGTGTGGAGGAAACTCAGAATAATTGTGCAGAAGAACTGAGACAAAACCTTTGCGCATATGTACGTTGTTCCATCCACATAGAACTCGAGAAAATGCAGACAGATCGATAGTTGAAGACGTGGTGGTTCCCACGGGCGAGAGGGCCCTGGAGGGGAGGGGAGGGGACATACAGGTACACACAGAAACTCTATCTTGATTGTGGGGATGTTTCCTTAAATATGTGAAACACTTCTCAAACTATCCTGACCAACTTCTTGAATTCCTATAATATTTGATAGGAGTTGAAACATGTTTTAATGATAACACAATTTTTCTTCCCTTTTCCCCTAAAAAATTTTCTGTGCTCACCTACCACCTTATTATCTTCCTGAAAATACAAATGAAAGAAAAATCAGAAGGGAGAAGAAAAGGGAAGAAAAACAAAGGGAGAGTATAAGCCAGATTTCATTTTGCTAGTAACGGGCTACCAGAGAACATCTTTCTTTATTTGCTTTCCTTTTCTTAGCACTGTGTGTGTGCGCGCGTGCGTGCGTGCGTGTGTGTGTGTGTGTGTGTGTGTGTGTGTGTGTGTGTACCTGTACTCTCAAGGTTGGTGTATCCAAGCCTCTGGGCAGTTATTGGTATACGGTAGGCACTTAGGGCTAATATGTATGATTGTTTGTTGTCAATCATCTAACTTCACACATTACCTGACTCTTCATAAAACAGTCCTCTTCAGTGTTTGTCAGACAGTATGTAAGTAAGAGAATGGAAGATACAGTGTGGGAAATTACTGTGACAGGCAGTTCAGCCCAACTGGTTTATCAACAGGGAGTTACTGGTGTCATCCTTATAAATAGCTTATTATGTAACACACTTGCATCTGTGAATACAGTTCAGTCAGTGATTTTTTTTTTGCCAGTTTTAATGGATGTCTGGTGATTGCTGTAGACCTTTTCATTGGAGGGGGGAAAAGGGACATGTGTACATCCCTCTTTAAGGGTTTTGTATGGTTTGGTGGGGTTCACAGAATCCTTGAAACCATGTGTATGTATGTCCTTAGAGATTCAGGGACTCTTATTAAACACTGGCCTAGGACGTGGTGTTTGGGATGTTCTTACTCTTCTACCTAGTCCCTCTTTCCTTTGGCTGGCTTGAGTTTCAAGCCCTTGGGTTGCCCAGACTTTCACTTCTGAAGGATTGGTTCCCTGTGGAAGGTCCTTAGTGGTTCCTATTAATTTTCGCCACCAGACTTGGCAATGCAAAAGGTGCAGCAGAGAGTCCCCAAGGCCTCCACTCCCCCAGAGCAGCCCTCTTTCTGGGATGTGAGCGCTCAGTCTCCATCAGCCACACCATCCCCTTCCCCACTCATTACTGGGAAAATGTAGGGTGTTTAAAATGTACAGTCCTTTATTATTCCTCAGCAGATACTTGGAGGGAAATACCTGAATCTGTTGTGTCTTGAACCAGAACTGTGGTGGTGTTTTTCCTTTTCTTTTTTCTTTTTCTTTACAGATTTAGCTTTTGTTAGTTCCATGAATTTTTGTCAGAGTCTAAAGCTAGAAGTCTTGACTTACCATAAGACCAACATAGGATTTGCTGATTCAGCAGGGGCAGAGTCTTCCTTTGATTTTTCAGAGGTTGTTGAGGCTGCACTTGAACTTTTTCTGAATGAGAACCACTCTCATCTGCCCTTACTGAACGCTAAGCAGCTTTGGATTAGGTTTTGCCAAAGATTTGATAATATTTCTTAATGAAACAAAAATGAAAAGTTGTGGGGGATCTGGCAGGCTCAGTCCATAGAGCATATATGACTCTTGATCTCAGGGTGGTGAGTTCAAGCCCCATGCTGGGTGTGGAGCCTAGTTTAAAAAAAAAAGAAAAAAAGAAAGAAAAGTTGAAATAGAACTTACAAATGAAACTCCTTGTGTAGTAAAGTCATTTTGATAGCAACTGGTGTTTGCATCACAAGTAATGCTGTGCTTCTCTCCACACTTCACGTGCTGTCCAAACTCACACCAAGAAGCAAGCACCCCATTCCCACCCAGATTTGTAGCAGATACACTTTCTGAGCTCAGACTACAGTTCCAGCAGCACGGTTTGGACCTCAATGCCAGAGCCAAGGAAGCAACCATACTTCATAATCTATGTAGGCGTGTAGAGTGAACTCCCACCTACCTTCCTTAGAAGTGATTGATCTGCATTGTAATGCTGTGTTCCAAGGCAAATATCTAGAGCAGAATTGGGTGGATGCCGTCCAAGTGGTGAATTTGCTCAATTAAAATCGCAATGCCTGTGTGTTGCTGTCAGTATCTGCCATTACCCATCTGTGTGAAAAGACATTTTCAAAGATGAAATTAGTAACATCTCTTCACATACCATTATTAACAGATGAGTGTTTGTAGCCAGATTTGATGATGGGGGACATTAACTCTGAACCCAAATTAAGGAAAATGTTTTGCCCCACAAGGAAAGAATTCCATTCTACTCCTTAGGAGATCTGTATTAAAAAAAATTGTACTCTGTTATTAATACATTTTGAATTTTGTTGATTAAAAGCTTAGGGAAATTTGTTCTCTCATTATAAAAGTACCTACATAGTAACCTTGATACTACTTTTTGCCTTGGAAAGCCTGGCCTGGAAAAATATTTACTGTCTATTCCCTTACATAGACAAATCACCACACCTTGGTTAGTCGATTGAATGTGGAAAGGGGGTGGTGATGGAAACAGAGAGACATGGTGCCCACGGTTTCTGGCCAGAACATTTTGGCACTATTCTCGCAGAGAGGTAGTTCAAATGAAAACAGGTTTGGTGGCAAGACAAAGATGAGTAGTTGAATTTTGGGAGTGTGTTTGTGGTGAGATGCCTGTGGGAGATTGTCAGCAGCTGGGTGAAAGTTTGGGTCTGGGTTTCAGGAGAGAAACTGGGGCTGGATTTGCTGTCAGTAGTATAAGATGGTAATAGAAACTGTGGGTGTGGTTTTTAATGTAGTCTGTATTCCTTCAGAAAATAAATGCATTTTTCTACTGTGTTTCCTGTTAGGAAGCAAGGTTAATTTTTCATGGAGTTGGTGAAATACACAGTGTTCACTAAGTAACTAATGTTCTTAGATTTTATACTAAGGGGAATGTTTCACATTCTCTTCTTAACTGTGTGATAAAATTCTCTTACACTGCGTGTAACTTTAATTCTCAGCTACGGTACTTGGAGTAGAATCTAGAAGATCTTTTTTGAAGGCAAAATGCATACATGCATTTTGGCTCCATCAATGTTACTTGCAGAAACCACAGTGTTTTTATCAGGGGGAATGCAAAAACTTGTTTACAGTGGAAAGCATAACAAAATCTGTGATCTTTTTGCCTGAGGACTCTTTCCAAAACAACTTACTGTAACAGACATCTAAGGTCAGTATTTCCTAACTAAGACTATACAGCTGGAGCTGGAGCTCCTACTCCCAGCCATCACTCACAGGGCTCTTCCTTCAACACACACACTCTCTTTCTTTCTCTCTCCTTCTCTCCCCTTTCCCCTCCCTAATACATGGTGCCTTTCAAGTTACTAGTTAATATGGGGGGCCATGCCTTCTTTAGCTTAAATTAATACGAGAAAGAAAGATGTTTTATTTCTTATCACTAATGACTTGAAACTTATTTTTTTCCTTTTTCTGGAACCCAGTTTAGAAATCCAACATGATGGATAGGTATATCTCTTTGTTAGCCGACTGTGAGCAGAGAATTTAATGTCCTGGTATTTTAGCATATTAGTAGTAATGTTGTATCTGGAGTTTGTGGCCTGAGGAGGGACATGACTTCTCTCCTTTCTGCTCTTGCTTGTTCTCATCAGAGGGCCTTATTCTAGTGAATGCTCTGTAAATATTTATTCACTTGAACTCTGTTAAATGAGCTAATTGGAGGGTTAACAGTTGAAGAATAAATACATTTGGAAAGGAAGAGCCACTTCAAGATGAGTTGCTCTAGTTCTCGAAGAGTGTATCAAGTGACAGAAAATTGGGGATTGATTGGACTCATCCTTTTTATTGTTTTCTTTTTTAAGACTTTATTATTTGAGAGAGAGAGATAGCAAGAGAGAGCATGAGCAGGGGCAGAGGGGGAAGCAGACTCCCCGCTGAACAGGGAGCCTGATGTGGGGCTGAATCCCAGGATCCCAGGATCATGACCTGAGCCAAAGGCAAACGCTTAACCGACTGTGCCACCCAGGTGTCCCTCTTCCTTTTTATTGTATTCTTAGCTGATTTTTTTCTTTTTTAAGATATGTAACTCCCTGAAGAAAGATATTTTTAATTTTGAGGTATTATGAATAGAAACTACTCAGAAATATATACTATGATTCATAGCCCAATTTTATAATATGAAAAAAAGTTAATATGGAAAAGGAAGCAGCAAATCAGTTTGAAGATATACATAAACTTACAGGTGGACATATCTTTTATTTTGTATCCTATTTTTTTTCCTTTTTCACATTCCCTTAATCTTTTTAATTATGGAAAACTTCAAAAAGAAAAGAGAGTGGTATAAGGAACCCTCAAGTATTCACCAGGCTGCAGTAATTATCAACTAATGAGTAATCCATATTATTTTATCTGTCTTACACCATCCCCTACCCTTTCTTGTCCCAGCACAACTGGATTGTTTTGAAGCAAATTCCAGACATTGAATTATTTGATTGGTAAATACATTAGTCATTGGTCTCTAAAGAAAAGATCTTACTCTTTTTTTTTAAGATTTATTTATTTGAGAAAGAGAGAGCGAGAGGGAGAGCATGAGCATGGGGTGAGGGGCAGAAGGAGAGGGAGAGAGAATCTCATCTAGTCTCTGCACTGAGCGCAGAGCCTGATGCAGGGCTCGATCTTATAACCCTATGATCATGCCCTGAGCCAAAATCAAGAGTCAGATGCTTAACCGAGCCACCCAGATGCCCATTTCTTTCTCTTTATGGGCTAAAAGAAAGAAAGTAGAAGAGAAACCAACCCACATACCATTGTCATACCTAAAATAAAATTAATAGATTTTCTTACTACCAACAAATACCCTGTCAGTCTCAAAACTTTCAGAGTTGATGCTCTTTTTTATTCTCCCTCTCCTGCTCCTCCCCACCATCTTCACAGTCAGTTCCTTTGAATCAGGATCCAAAGGGAGCCACATACTACTTCTGGTTAACATGTCTGCATCACAGCACCAGTTATGTGTCCAAGTTGAACATCAGACACACAAGACTCAGATGACTTCAATACTGCTTTTATTTCGATGCATAGGAGCAGCAAGGGCAGGAGACTTAGCAGTCCCCAGCATCTTCATGTCATCAGGAAGCCTAGCCTATGTACCCTAATATGCAGCTTCTGTTAGCCCTCACCTGGAATGACTGTTTTGACTGCTGTGACCTGGAGCCAAGATGTGTGGATGCCAGCTTGACACAGTGAAGACTCAGCCTTGACTTTTCACTAATTTTTAGACCATTCTATTAGGTAGAGGACCAAGGCCTACATACCGTCTCAGGGAAACAGACGTGTTCTGCATTTATCTGAACTCTGATGTTTGGAATGACACAAGTGTGAGAAGAGGGACCCTGAGGTCAGCCCCAGGGAAGTCATCAGCTCAGGCCAATGTTAACTATTCACATGGCCTCCTAAGTATTTTTTCACCTGTTGTTTGTTTTTCATCTTTCTTTTCTTTCTTTCTTTCTTTTTTTAACAACTGACTCGAGGAGACCATTTCACCTGTCCTGGATCTTCTCGTATTCCACGTTTTGCTTATTGCATCCTCACAGTGTTATTTTTTTTTTTAATTTAGTAATATATTTTATTTATTCCAACATATCCAAATTATTATTCTAACATATGATCAACATAAAATTTCTAATGGAATATTTTTTTTTAATTTTATTTTTATTATTTGCCCAAGGGGTACAGGTCTCTCACAGTGTTATTTAATATGTTTCTTTATCCGGGGTTTCTGCTGTAAAGTGGATATTAGATCTAGAGTTCAGAATTTTGGCAAGAATACTTGCTAGCAGGTGGCATGTACTAGTTGTTACAACATATCAGAGTGCTCATGTCCAATTATCTTACTTCTGTTAACCTGCGCTGAGTTCATTTGGGCTGCTGCAGTAAAATAGCATGGACTGTCCAGTTTATACACAACAGAAGTTCATTGCTCATGGCTCATGGGGCTGGGAAGTCCAAGGTCAAGGACCAGCCAGCCTGGTCACCTAGTGGTGGGGGCCTTCCTCCTGGTGCATAGCAGTTGGCTTCTCTCTGTGTCCTCACCGGGTGGACAGGGTGAGGGATCTCTCTGGAGCCTCAGACTCATCAGACTGATCTCAATCATGCAGGCTCCCATTGCTTTCATTTCCTCTTATGTAAATCTCTAGGAGTGGACTGGGCTGAGCATATGGTACCATTTTATATTTCCACTGGCATTTGTGATAGGTCCAGTTGCTCTTTGTTGTTGCCAGCACTTAATGTAGTCACTGTTAGCTATTGTAGCAGGTATATAATCACATATCAGTGGTTTTAATTTTTATTTCTCTAATGATTGGTAATGTTGGATATGTATATATCTCTCTAGGTCAAATGCCTACTGAAATCTTTTGTCCTTTCTCATTAGCTTATTTGGCATACTATTTAGTTACTTATATATATATAGAAAGTTGGAGGGGCACCTGGGTGGCTCTGTTGGTTAAGGATCCAACTCTTGATTTCGGTTCAGGTCATGATCTCGGGGTTGTGAGATCAAACCCTGACTTGGGCTCTTTGCTGGGTGTGCAGCCTTCTGAGGATTCTCTCTCTCCCTCTGCCTCCTCTTCTACTACACAGGCTGGCTCTCTCTCTCTCTCTCTCTCTCTCTCTCTCTCTCTCTCAAAAAAAAAAGCTGGAGACAAGTTCTTTATTGGATATATATTTTGCAAATATTTTTTCCATTGTATAACTTGTCTTTTTATTTTCTTAACCTTGTTTTCTGAAAAGCAACTGTTTTTAATTTTGATGAAGTCTTATCATATTTTAAAATATAATTTACACTTTTTTATATTCTACTTAAGAAATATGTGTCCAGTTTGAGGCTGCTAACATTTTCTCTTTTCCCCTAGAAATTCCATAATTAATTAGTTAATCCTTAAATTTATGTCTACTATATATGCATTTTTGGTTAATTTTTACATGTTGTGTGAGGCAAGGGTTGAGGTTCATTCTCTTGCATGTACAATTGTTCCAGCACTTTTTGTTCAGAGGAAACCTTTCCCCTTGTCTTGGAACCTTTGTCAGTAATCAGTTGATGGTGTAGGCATATGTCCGTTTCTGCATCACCTATTTTGTGTCACTGATCTCTGTGTCTGCGTTTGTATCACTTGCCCATTGTGTTGATTAGTTTTGCTTGAAATCTTGTAGCTTGTCTTCCAGCTTCATTTTTCTTTTGAAAACTTAGTTATGCCATTCTAGATCATTTGCATTTCTGTTAATTTTAGAATCATCTTTCAGCTTTTGCCAAAAAAGGCCTCTTTTATTATTTTCAATCACATTTATTAAGTTTATAGATCATTTTTGGGAAATTGATGTCTTTAAATATTGAGTGTTTTAATCTATGATCATGGTATATTTTTCTGTTTAATTAGGTCTTTAATGCTAATAGTGTTTTGTAGTTTTTCTTAACAGGTGTTGCACATCTTTTGTTAAATTTAAAAAATTCAGTTTCTAAATGCTCATTACTATTATATATAAGTTTAATTGATTTTTGTATAGATTCTACCATTTTGTTAAACTACTTACTAAGTTTGGTAGTGTTTTGCTTCTTTATTATCTCAGTGCCTTTAGACTTGTTTTCTTGGCTTATTGCGGTGGCCAAGACTTGCAGCCTAATATGGAGTAGAAAATTAAGAGTGCCAGAATTATTCCTGATGTGAGGTGGAAAGTACCAGTCTTTCACCATTTGGGGTAGTGTTAATTTTGGGTTTTATTGTGGTTGAGGAAGTTTGATTCCATTTCTAATTTGCTGAGAATTTTTTTAAAGATTTTATTTATTTATTTGTCAGAGAGAGAGAGAGAGAGTGAGCACAAGAAGCGGGAGTGGCAGGCAGAGGGAGAAGGGGGATCCCTGCAGAGCAAGGAGCCAGTGCAGCGACTCCATCCCAGGACCCTGGGATCAGGACCTGAGTTGAAGGCAAATGCTTAAACAAGCTGAGCCACCCAGGTGCCCCATAATTTGCTAAGAATTTTAATCACAAATGGGTATTTAGTTTTTTCAAATGGTTTTACTGCATTTACTGAGACGATCATATGCATATTTCTTCTTTTTTAGTCTTCTGCACTTTATATAGTGAATTATATCAATAGATTATTATTTTTTTAAGTAGACCCCATACCCATTGTGGAGCCCAACACAGTTTGAATTTGTGACCCTGGGATTAAGACCTGAACTGAGATCAAGAGTCAGACACTTAACCGACTGAGCCCCCCAGGTGCCTCACATCTGTAGATTTTTAAACGTTAAACCACCTTAGCTTTACTGGTATCAATCCCACTCGGTTTTGGTGTACTATCTATCATAGGTTTTTGGATTCAGTGTGCTAAAATTTTGCAAAGAATTTTTAATTTGTGTTTAAGAGAAATTTTAGTCTGTAGTTTTCTTGAAATGTCGCTGTTTCATCAGGGAAATGCTGACCTCCTCTTTTTATTGGTGTGTTTACGTCGTTTATATTTAATATGGTTATTGGTGTGTTGGATTTAATTGCCCCATTTTGCTGTTTTCTATTCATCCCATGTGTTTTTGGTTTCTTTTTTTCCTGGTCTCCTGACGCCTTTTATATGAATGTGAATTTTTGTTATTCTATCTCTTTACATTGGTCCCACTTTCTTGGTAGTTGCTCTACAGTTTACAGTATTTATATTTAAATTACTACAACTTAATTCCAAGTTATATCACTTCACATTTGTTTAAGAACCTCATAAGCAGAATACTGTTAGATCCCCCTTCCTGATTTAGTTGTCATCCTACATTTTTTTTCCTGTAAACCATATACTACATATGGATTCCTGTCACTTCATCTTGTCCAGAAGCAAAAGCCTTTTTGCTAGTGTTTTATTTAGAGTTTTTTGCATTGATATTCCTGTGAATGGTTACAGCTTCCTTTTTTGGATTCTCCATGAAGTTTTGAAATTATTGTGACGTTTGCTTAATAAGCAAAGTATTGGATAATTATCTTGTTTCTCTGATTTTAAGAATAGTTTATATGGCACGTGTACCATCTGATTTCTTAAGGCTCAGTATAGGAAGGAGTACCTTAGATTCTATATTTCTGCTCTGGTTAATGGATTTTTTTGTCTTCCTGTCTTTTCTGGGGTCAGTTTTGCTAACTTGTATTTTTCTAGATTATCCATCTCATTGAGATTTTCAAAATCATTTAACATAAATTTGTGCAAAGTAGTTTCTTATTTTTAAAATTGTTCTCTGTTTTGATGGTTATTTCTTCCCTGTCCTTTATAATTTTGTTTTTTTTCTTTATGCCTTGCTATGTGATTATTTTTGTTTAGTTTTTTATAGCCATCTTTATTGGCTTTTATTCTGATTTTAAAAGTAAACGTGCTTATTGAAAAAAGACTTAGAAAATTTGGATGAAGCACAAATAATAGGATGAAAATCAGTGAGTCCACCACTCAGATATAGGCATTGTTAACAATTTGGTCACATTGCGTATATTGCTGTGCATATAATTGCCTGTTAATCTAACAGTTGAAATCAGTGTTTTGTGCACATACTTGTTGTATTAGTTTCTTAGGGCCTCTATGACAATGTGACCACAGACTGGATGGCCAAAATTAAGAGAAATGTGTTATCTCCCAGTTCTAGAGGAGGAAATCCACAATCAAGTTGTACATAGGGCCATGTTTCTTCTGAGCAGAACTCTCACCAGTGTGTGCATCTTCAGATGGCCACCTTTCCTTTCTGTCTATGTCCGAACTTCCCTGTTCTAAGGAGGACATTAGTCACTGGATTAAGTTCATCCCAATCCATTTGACCTTGTCTTAACTTGACTATATCTGCAAAGACCTATTTTCCAATAAGAACCTTCACAGTTTTGGGTGGATATGGATTTTGGGGGTACACTCTTCAACCTAGTACAGTATTGTTATTTTCCCTTCTCTTTATTTCCAAGGCCTTCTTTGTAGTGTCATTTCTACAGGGGAATTTTAGGGTCTGCTGCTGGGCAAAATCATCACTAGAGTGAGTATACCAGCATTCTGCTGTGCTAGCAGCCAGCTACACGTATGGCCTACGCATCAACACAAATTTCCATCATTACCTAACAAAGCATCATCATAGAGAAGAAAAGCAGAGCTCATTAAATTTATTCAGAGCTTATTTCTCGGTTAATTTTAGAAGATGAGAATGCTCTTTCTTACAGCGTTCTTCAAAATTATTTAATTACATCATAAATAAGTGAATAGAATGAAAGTGATGTTTTTCAGACCCAAATGAAGAATCCTAAAAAAACAGGTAGAGTGAATCACATGGTATCATCAGAACATGAAAAAGAAAATAGCAGTGGCTTGAGTGTTTTGTTGTTTGTGGTGGTGAGTCTGATGAGCAAGCCATCCCGGACCTTTCTCACGGCATCCCCCCTAGTTCTCAGATCTCGTGGTATGCGCTCTAGTCCTATTCCGTGTTTCCTTAACAGATGTTGTTTTGCCACCCCTGCTGCTGCCCTTGTCTATCGAGAGTCAATGGCTATTCTTTTTTTCTTAATTTTTAAGATTTATTTATTTGAGGGGGGGTAGGGAGCAGGGCAAGGGGCAGAGGTAGAGAATCTCAAGCAGACTTTGCACTAAGGGCAAAAGGCAGACATGGGGCTCGATCTCACAACCCCAAGATCATGACTTGACCCCAAATGAAGAGTCGGGCGCTTAGCCAACTGAGCCACCAGGCACCCCATCAGTGCCTTTTCCTTACTATGATGAATTCATAATTCCTTATGGCCATGGCTGTTTGACACTTTGCATTTTAATTGGTCTAGTTGGGGGATGGTAGAGGGCATGGTGTGGGCAAGGACCCAACAGCCTTTGGGGACATTCTGTATGATGCTGTGTATGTTATTTTTGTTTAATCTTTCAAACTGTCTGAAAGGTAAATATTATACCCATTTTAATTATCAGAAAAATTGGTATACTTAGAAGTAGAATTAGGCCTTAGTTTCCATGATTTTGCTTACAGCTCTGGTTCTTTTTATTAATATATGTACCTGCAGACTCCAGTGTAATGACGTGTATAAACATCCTCTATTAAGTCTTGTGTAAGACAATCCATTTTTAAGAATTGAAGAGGAATTTTTCCTAATTAGTTTTTTCCTTTTAATTATTTAAATTCTCAAGTCATACACAGTTTATTCATAGATTATCCATCAACCTGGAGCGCGGCCAGGACCACGGTCTGCCAGGTGCAACCCCCAATCCTCCCAGGTCTCCTGTCCCACCTGGGCTGTAGGGCAGCCCCCTCAGAGCCTCTTCGATCAGAAGCAGTGTCTCCAATCTCTGGCCAAATTCAGAGCTCTGGTCCATCCACGGGGAGCCCGTTCAGTGTTGCTTTGAGGACAGGGTGCCCGGGCCCCAGTGGGGCTGGAGTGTCCCCAAACAGGGAGAGGAGGTGGTCTGGCTTGGTGCATATTGGGAAGCTAGAAGGCCTGCTGTCTTGCCCATCTGTCCCTCTCTCCCCTTCCCCCCGGGGTAGCACACTCCTCTGGCTGCCTCCAGGGCGGTCACTCACCAGCAGTCCCATCCCCTGGCCACTCCAAGCCCACCCCCCTCACCTGTCCCAACCCTCCGCTCCCTGAGGTCGCCCTCACACCCTACTGCCATGGCCTTCCCTCTAGGAAGGTTCAGCTGTCTGGTGGGCTCTGCTAGCCCTGCAAGGCCTCCTGCCAGCTGGTCCCTGTGTGCAGACCTGCCTGTTGCCTGGGGAGCTCTTCCAGGTCAGGGCCCTGTGCACAGGTCCCTCTGCTGTGTGGACCTGCCCCAGGGAGCCAGGCGCTTGGTCAGGACCCCCCATCCGTACTGCTCTGACCTCCACTTCAAAGTACCAGGTAGGTCGAGTCATGACTACTGCAAATACGGTGACTTCCCACTGGGTCTATGAGCAAACTCTCTCTCCAGTGAGACCTGACCGAGGTGGTGGGACATCGGCACGTTTCGCTCTGCTGGCCACAAGGCAGCGGAGTGGCTTCTCTGCAGCTGGGCATCACGGATGGGACTCGGTGGCCACAACCGCAGCTCCAGCGGAGCCCAGCTTGGGCAAGGCGGGCAGGGCGGACTGCGGGTGGAGGGAGAGAACACCCGCAGCCCCTCCTCCCTGCAGGCTACACCGCATGGAGGGAGTTGTGCGGCTGCCCAGACCACACACTCAGGCCAACCTGCACGCCGCCCTCGCCAACACGAGTCTCTTGGGCAGGATCCTAACCTGTTGTGGCGCCCTGATGACATTGACCTCTGGCTGGGCAGCCTTCGCCGAGAACTTCCTGCCCCGGGCGTGCACGGGTCCGCTGGTCGCGAGAGTCATCTGGAGACAGAGGAAGGCCCCGAGGGACGGGGACTGGTGGTACCTCCCTGGGAACATCTGGTCCCCATGCCCTGCAGGGCCCGATACAGCTGAGTCATGGGCGCTCATGCAGCCTGGCTGCCTCTGCAGGGCCTTGACCCGGGACGTCCCAAGGACTGAGTACAGGCGGCGCGAGCATGCTGGGCCCTCGCACCTGGTGCTGCTCGCGGGTCCCAACGACTTGGTCTCACACTGGCGCGGGCATCCCATGTGACACCCAGAAACCCCCTCGGGGGGCTCTCTCCTGGCTGCTGAACTGCACGGGTGGGCACTGCCCAAGGCTGGAGGCCCAGGCCCAGGCGAGCATCTGAGCACCGGGTGGGTTTGCAACCCCTCTGTAGGCTCGGCCTGGACCGCTGTCCCTGAAGGTCCCCGAGGGTGTCAGGAGCTGGCCCCTCATTCTGGGCAGTGTGTCAGGAGGGAGGGGGGTCTGGGAGCACAAGGACGTAAAAGACAGCACAGGACGCGCTGTCTGCCCAGATGGGAGGTGCCTTCAGCCATGGGCTCCCCTCTCCTCCTGTGCATGTTCTGGTGGGAGAGCCAGCGCCCAGAGTGTTGGCTCAGAGCAGGGACCTATGGGGCGGCCTCTCCTGTAATCGCCACTAGGCCCTGTTGTGTGCGGCCTGCAGGGACCCATGGGACATGGGTTCCACGCGGATTGGAGGGCCAGTACTGGGACAGTGGCCGGGCAGTGAGCGCTTGGCAGGGCCCCTGCAGTGTCTGCGCAGGTGACATGTGGCCTCCAGGGAGGTGAGGACAAATGGGACAAGGCTCTGCAGGGAGTCTGGGCTGTGTGTGCTCTTGCTCTCCAGCCACCAGGGGCTCCAGCTGCAGGGCCCTGCATGGAGCAGGTGCCCCCCACCCAGGGGCACGGAGCTCTGCCCCCGCCCCCCGTGTGCAGAGGTCAGTGGCTGCACAGATGTGGCTTTACCCCCCACATCTGCGGGTTCAAACAGGAAGTGAGAAGAAGGGTCCTTCAAGAAAAGGGGCCTCTGGGCGGCGGCGTCTCCACAGGAGCCATCCTGGCTCTGAACCTGGTGGTCCCACCAAGGCCGACAAGCACCCCGCCTCCATCCAGATGACGGAGCAGAGCCTCAGTGGCCACTCCGGCCTGCGCTGCCCTCCTCTCCGCTTCACCGCACAGGCGGCCACTGGCCGGGCGCTCCAGGCTCTGCCCGCCGCAGCCTCCCCCTGGCGACCGCAGCCGGATCCGGGCGCCGCCGGGCGCCTCTCACGCCGGGAGGAGGCGGCAGCGGCCCCGCGGAAATCACGTCGGTGCGCGTTCCTGGAACCGAGCGGGCCGGCGACGCGCACACGCAGCCCACGGGGAGGGGCGTCTCCCGGGAGGAGTGTGGGTGGAGGGGTCCCCAGCTTGACCCAAAGAGCGGGGGTTCGCGTCCCCTTGCTGCCGCCCGGGGTTCCGGGTCCAGCCCGGTCCTGGCCGAGGACCCAGTCCGAGCGCGCGCGCACACTTAAGCACACACGCACCCGCAACCCCATCTGCCATCACCCAGCGTCGCCGCCCTGAGGGAGAAGAGCGGCCCCCCGCGCGCCCTGCGCTGCCCCCCGGAGGAGCCCCGGGTCGGCCGCGCCGCCGCTGTCCCCGCGTGCGCCCCTCGGTCCGCGCCGCTGTGGCAAGCGCAGCGCTGACGGGACCGGCAGACACCCACGCTGTCGGGGCTGCGCTCCCGCCGCCCCCGCGGCCGCTCTGCTTGGCTCGCAGCCCGCCCCCCTCCCAGCCCGGCCCCGCCCCGGGCTCTGTTGGCCGCGGGGCCAGCCCTCCCCGCCGGCGTTTTCTGCCTCTCCTGGGCAGACAGAGTGGATCACTCGTGGGACCCGCCCGGGAGCGGCGGGCGCAGGCGGAGGGGGGACCCCGAAGACCGGGAAGAACCGGGGTTCTCCCAGCCAGCTCCCCCCAGCGATCGCCGGCGATGGCTCTGATCGCCGCGGGGACGTGGACTGAGTGACTCTTCAGGGGCAAAGTCGCTGCAGACTTAGGGGGACATGAAGGAGCTGGCGACGGTTATGACCGCTAAAATGCAGGGCATGGTGCTGGTGAGTCTGGCGGCCAGGGCGCGGGGTCCGGGGCGCCCGCGGTGAGAAACTATGGGGGGGGGGTCTCCCGTCCCCGAGGTCCCTAGCCGCTGGCCTGACCGCCCCCTTCGGCCGCGCGCCGGGGCGCCGTCCCAGATTCCCCCCAGAGCCCACCTGCTGCTGCCAGGGTGCCGAGGTTTGGGCGCCTGTTCGCACATCGCACTTTGCCTGGGTCACCGGGCCTCTGCTTCGGGCATGGGGCTTGGGGCCCGGGCTGGGTGTGCGCGGCGGGGAGGGGGCGGTGGCTGTGCAGTGGCCTAGTTCCAAGCGGACCCTGGGGCAGCCCTGGGGGCCCTGAGGAGAGAGGAGAGAGGCGGCCACGGGCGGGGCCTTGAGGCCCGCGAGGTCTTGGGGCTGCTGGTCCCTGGAGCCTGAGACCTGCTGGGGGGAGCCAGCCCTGTGCACACTTGGGGAGGCACCTCTGGTGCTGCTCCAGCCGCTGCCTCCTTGGTCTCCTGACTGCGCAGGAGGTAACTCTCTGCAGCCTCAGGGAAGGAGCTTCCAGCAATTACCATGAGCCTCCCACCCCACACAGGAACTGGGAGGCAGGGAGTGCGGGGGGCTCCCTTGATGTTTGCACTTCACAGAGCTGGCTCCTGGGTTCCTGGGGAAGAGGGTGCTGGGTCATTAAGTAACAAAAGCCTGTCTCCCCCTCAAAAGGATACATTTTAGAGAGATGAAAAAGTGCTTCCAAGGACACATTTTCTAAGGGGAATCCTGAAAGAAAAAGAAGAGGCAAGGCTTTCCCTGAGAGTAGACCCCCCCAGCAACAGGGTTTGAGCTGCAGGGGTCCACTTCCAGGCAGGGTTTCTGTGTCCAGTGCAGTCATGTAGCTGGATTTTCTCTTCCTCGTGGTTTTCTTAATGACCTTTTCTCCAGCTTTATGGTAAGAATGTAACATGCAATCCATGTAACTTACAAAACACTTGTTAATTTCACTGTTCTTGGTATCAGTCAGGCTCCAGGCCAGCGTCGGGCTGTTAGGAGTTAGGTCTTTGGAGAATGGAAAGTTATACCTGGAGTTTCAGCTGCCTGGGGGCATCCACCCAGGGCCCCTCACCCCTGTTCTTCCAGAGTCCGCTGTCTTCTCAGCTGGGAGAAATAAGCCTCTTATTTATAATTCATATTCGTCCTTAAAGCCAGAACACTGAAATGAGTGGCTTATACCCCAGCCAGCAAAGCCACAGACACTCACTGAGCAGGACTGGAACCTGTCTCAGGCTTATGGAGGCTCCATGCTTGAGATGTCAACACAAAAGAGACTGCCAAGGACACCAGTGCTTGATGGAACTTAGTCTGAAGTGTCTCATATGTCTTTCCATTTTAACGCATGATGTACCTCCTTCTCCTTCACAGGAACCTCACAGTTGAGCAGAATTCCACCAGACAGAGGAGACGGATTTTTCTCGTTTGTTCTCCGTCGACGTACACGGTCATTGCTGCCAAGGTTTCTCCTCAGACCTTTACAGGTAATGCTGTAGTGTGGATATCTTTGCACTTTTGGACAGGTAAATCTGGAATTGTAAATTCCCAGATGTCGAATCGCTGAGGCAAAGAGTCTGTTTATTTAAAATGTTTAGAAATATTTCTAAATGCCAGACCAGAAGAGCATATGGGAGTATATGGGTTTCTGGCCTTTCCCTAGTCTGATTTAATTCCCATTTCTCTGTAACTGTTTTCAGTGTCCAGCGTGTTAATTTGTTTTTCATGTCAGGTTACCTACTAAGATAATTTATTAATGAGCATTTTCAGAAGATTAATGTTTTTGTTGTACATACAGGAAACCCCCCATCATTAGATTTTGTTTGAATTTACTTGTGGTATTCGCAGCCTTTTGGAAGTTTATGTTTTTCTTTAATCTAGTTAGGCTTACCAATTTTATCCTTACAAATTTCTAAAGTTTTTTACATATTCAGTAAAGCCATCTCCACTTAGATTGTAGAAATATACACCTGTATGTGCTCGTCCCATTAGTACTTGGTCCATCCACATTTTTAACTGAATTTGTTTTTGAGCAAGGAGGGAAGTATAGATCCAGATTATGTCTTTTGATGATCCAAGATTCTATCATCTTTGGTAAAGGACCACTTAGATTTGAATCCTGATTTTCGCTATTACTGGTGTGTGATCTTGGAAAAGTTGCTTATCCTCTGTGCCCCAGTTTCTCTGCCTGGAAGATGAATAGTATTTTGTCATAAGCATTGATAGGTTATTCGGTACCTCATTAGTGCTCCCTAAATGTTAGCTGTTCATTGTTGTGTCAGTACCATTTAGTGAAGGATCTCATCCTTTCCACTATTTTTTAATGCTACCTTATATATTACATTCATATTATATTTGTATACAATCGTATATTACATTCTTATATGTTTTGGAATCCATTTCGGTGTTTCTGATGTTTTATAGAGAGAACCAGTGAGATACTAATAGCTATCAAGAATTCTGAGAGCTGCGTGTTTATAGGCAATGAAGGAATGCTGGAGTGATCTGGCCCATAGATGCAAACACTGGTCTGTGCACAAGGCAGTAATTAATTGCATTCCAACCAGACCCAAGTAATCTGTGTTTCTGTGGACAAGAGTCATTTGCACTATTACCACTTTTCTACTTTTCAAATATTGTAAAATAGTTCAGAGCCACCAAAGGGTAAAGTTAACCAAGACAGATGATCTAGGCAGGAGACTAACCTCCCCCCTTTTCTGTCCACTGCAGAGGCTCATTCCTTTGTGAATGTTTTCCCTACTGTGCCTGTATCTGTTTTCTCCAGTGCCCGATTTAATGACTACAGTTGTATAATACTTAAAAATACTAGAAGCGCATCTCGAATAGTCCTCTTAGGTTTTAAGAGAATCATTTTCCTGGCTTTCTTTTTATTTTTTTCCAGGTACTCCTTAGAAACACATTATAAATAAAAGGATCCTAATGATTAAAATTGGAAATGTGTTAGGTGGAGCTAGATTAAGTCATAGAATTTAGAAGCTGGAAGGAAATATATACATGATCTCTTCCAACCCTCTAATTTTATTCTTGTCTTCTTATCATGGAAAATGTCAAACAGACTAAGCAAAAAAGTGTCCTGAACCACATCACTCATTATGTTAGTTCATTACTACTCTTGTTTTGTCCATGATCCCAGTCCAATCTTGCGGTAACTGCCCTGGATTAAAGCAAAATTCTGACATGTCTCAATGAGTGCATTATTTTATATGTATCTTTAAAAAAGATGAGGAGTCATACCCAAGTCAGCTGTAAGCACACCTAAAAAATTAGTAGTGTGATGATAATATCAAGTAAGCCAAGACTCAGACTTTGCCCCATTATGTAATATATTTTTTATAAGTTTATTTCTTCAAATCAAGGTACAAAGGCCATGCATTGCAGTCGGTGATTGTGTCCCAAATACCCACTAATGTATATGTTCCCCTCTCTTGTCCCTCTTCTTTCATTTTTTCTCTTTTTTTTTCCTCCTGCTAGCATGTGTTATTGACGAAACTGGGTCATTTTACCTAGAGAGTTTTCTACAGTTTGAATTCTGACTTTATCTCCACAGTGGTGGTTAACACGTTCCTCTTTTCCTTGCATTCCTCTGATTGATAATATTAATTCCAGAGACCTATTCACATTTTGGTTAGGTTTTTGTGGGGTGTTTTTCCCAATAATGTTTTATTGTTGGTGATGCCTGCTTTCAACAAGAGGCACATAGTGTCTGCTTGTCTCTTTAGTCATGTTAACAGTTCTAAATGATTGTTACCTGGATTAGTTCATTCTTTGGGGGTTCTGAAATGGTGGTACATTAACTCTAATCATTTAGAAACTTCTCCGAATCACCTTTTAGGTTATACAAGGTACAATTTGATTACCAGTCTTCAAAGTCATGAGTTGTTTCTATGGCATCAGCTGTGAGGTTATTTTATCTTCATTTCATCACTATTATGATGTCATAGTTTTAAAACCACCTGATTTCTATTTTTTCTTTTTTAAAAGACTTATTTATTTATTTTAGAGAAAGAGTGAGAGAGCAAGAGCAGAAGCGGACTCCCCGCTGAGCACGGAGCCTGATGCTGGGCTGGATCCCAGGACCCTGAGATCATGACCTGGGCCAAAACCGAGAGTCAGATGCTGAACCAACCTAGCCACCCAGGCACCCCCTAATACCACTTGATGTATTTTCAACACATTTTAGCTGTAATTTTTCCTGGTGTTCTCATGTGCTTGCTGGCCAGAGGGAGCCTCCTCAGGTTGCTTTTGATTCCTTCCAGAATGATCCCGATCATCTGTCATTGCCTGCTTGCTGTCTGGCATGACAAGGTGTCCGCGATCCCATGATGCATATTCTCCCTCGATCTGCAGATAGTCAGCCACTTCTTGAAAGGGGAATGGCATCTGTAGATGACAGTCTGGTCAGCTGCCCATTCAGAAAAGAGGGTGCTGATCCTGCACCACGTCTGTGGCTTTGCTCACGAGTCTTCTGAATGTGGCTCTGATCTCCACCTTTAGACACTTCCCTTCACTTGTTCCTGAGCAAGTGAAAGCTAGAGTAAAATGAAAGATACAGAGCATTAACAGTGTGTGTTGTGGGGTGCCTGGGTGGCACGGTCAGCTGAGTGTCCCACTCTTGATTTCAGCTCAAGTCATGACTGCTGGGTGATGGTATCAAACCCTGTGTCGGCTCCACGCTCAGTGCAGAGTCTGCTTGGGAGTCGCCCTCTCCTTCTGTCTCTCTCTCTAAACAAACGAACAAATAATTTTAAAAATATGTTGTTTCCTGCTGTTTCTTTTGAGATTTCAGAATGGTAGGTTAGAATATTACCTTCAAATCTCCTAACTGGAGAACGGTAAGTACATGGTTAGAATTAACAAAAGAAAGTAGTTTTTCTTTTGAAGAATCTTATCTTGATGACCTAAGTTTATAACATCTACCACATTTTGCCTAATAATGTGCACTTTAAAAATAAGGGTTGAAATCTGTACAAAATTGGATTTTACCACTTTATTCAGAGTACCTAATACCATATAGTTGGTAGTTTCTTGTTCATTTGGTCCATTTGATAATCAATTATGTGAGTAGTTATGCAAACTAAAATTTTCAAGTAATGTTATCTTTTCGAAGCTTGTAAGATACTGCATAAAGGTTTCTACTTGCCCAGAAGAAATGCACGTTCTTGCAGCCAGAGTTCTTTCAGCCACAGCATTTTGCAGGATTCCTGTGGACAAGAAATTAATGTATTTCATGGGATAGTTGTATCTTTAAAGTAGAACTTCCTTGCTGGCATGCTTTTAAAAGAAAGCATTTGCATAAATATTATGTATGTAGCTAGTAATTTTGAACATTGATTCCACTGTTGGAAGGTATTTTTGCTTGAATAAGAACTTTTCTGACTCTGCACTCCAGGAATACACATAATGACACATAATCTCACGTTCGTTTTTTTTTCTTTAAAGATTTTATTTATTTATTTGACACAGAGAGAGATCACCAGTAGGCAGAGAGGCAGGCAGAGAGAGAGGAGGAAGCAGGCTCCCCGCTGAGCAGAGAGCCGGATGCGGGCCTCAATCTCAGGACCCTGAGATCATGACCTGAGCCGAAGGCAGAGGCTTTAACCCACTGAGCCACCCAGGCACCCAAAAGGAANCACGTTCTTGATGGCAGATGTTGCTGTTAGTGAAAATGATTTCTCACGTACAGATTTAATACTTCTGTTTCATTCGTGGTCATTTTGTTTTCTCTCTTTAGATGTTGTCTTTACTAGCATCAGCTCTTTAATATTTTTCAGAATATTCCATTCTCTTACCATTATTGATGACAGTTGGAAATCACTTAGCTTGACTTAAAAGTCATGCTTTCTTTTTTTTATGAGACATGGGCCACAATTCGGCTTCTTGATGTCTTGGGTGAAATGACCAGGAATACTGATCTGCTCAGTTACCTGCAGGTTTTTCCTGACTTGCTGGAAAGAGTGATTGGTGAGTGAATATTCCACATGCTATTATTTGTAATTAAGGGACCTTTGGCTGTTAACACTGAAATATAAGCCTAAACAGAGATCCTTAATGTTCATTGTATTGCTATATTTTTGAAATTTCTTTTTTCAATTTTTTTTTTTTTTTGGTGGGGCATGGGGGGAGGGAAAGAATCACTGTGTTTTGATACCAGCTCTGGCTCCTGCCACTTAACTGCTGTTTCACGCAGGATGCCTGACCGGTAGATGGGACTACTAATGTGTGTCATGTGGGGTGTATGTCATGCATGTTTCCTTAGTAGAGTTGTGGTGATGTGGTAGGAGGTTTGTGATCATGGGGACGGTTTGGTGATGGGGGTAGTTTCAGCAATGATGATGGTGATTTTTATATTCGTTTTCCAAATTTGTTAAGTATATTTATCCCAATTCCTTTTATAGGGCACAAACACGTAGCGATTATGTATTTGGTTCTTAACCTTTGGTTGGCATACCATCTTTGCTAAAAAAGTTGTTTGCAAAATAATTCAAGTAGAACCTGTTCCTTGTGGTTTGCCATGCTTACGGTGTTATTCACTGCTATTGTTTTCCTTTAAAAAAGTGTTATCCTTAACTGTGGAGATGCATATGCTAAGATGAATTCGTATTGAGGTTGGTATATGAGTCAGCAGTAAGCTATAGACTCTCATGTAAGTGTTTTATTTTGAGTGCAGTGCTTTTAGTAGTCATGAGAATAAAACACCACGAACCTGGGAAACAGAATCTTTTTAGAAAAACATGTGCTTGGAGCCAGGGCAGACCTGGGTTGTCATCCCAGCTCTGCCAAATTACTGACTTCTCTGAGCTTTATTTCTTAGTTATAAAATTAAGAAAGTGATACTTGATTTTTTTAGGGTGTCATTCATCTTTTGGCAGAGAGAGAGCACAAGCAGGAGGAGAAGCAGGCAGAGGGAGAAGCAGATCAGATTCTCCCCTGAGCAAGGAGCCCAATGTGGGACTTGATCCCAGAACCTGGGTATCATGACCTGAGTTGAAGCCGGATGCTTAGCCAACTAAGCCACCCAGGCATCACGATACTTGCGTTTAATAGGTTGGTTGAGGATGTTAAATGAGAAAAGGGGTAAACACTAAAACAGTGCTTCTGGAAGATGATCTGTCTTCATATGCTGTCTAGAGGCATTCCACAGAGCCTACTAGTGCTACTTCTCTTGAATATATCTAGAGTAGTTTATGAATAGTACACGTTGGCTTCTGATTATCCGGATAGTGAGAAAAAAAAATCAGCTTACTTCTTGGTTTCTGTCATACGGCTCATTACAGAATAGGTACTGATTGTATTTTAGATGTAGTGACTGTAGTTGTCACCTGACTTCCTTCCTAAAGAATTTGGGATTAGAAATCTGTTTATAAGAAAGATTACAGAAGGCACCTGGGTATCTCAGTCAGTTAGGTGTCCGGCTTCCAGTTTTGGCTCAGGCCATGATCTCCTGGTTTTGAGTTCGAGCCCCCGTGTGGGCTCCATAGCTCAGTGGGAAGTCTGCTTCCCCTCTGCCCCTCCCCTCGTTCACACACGTGCATGCTCATTCACGTTCTCTCTCTCTCCAATCAAGTAATAAATCCTAAAAAAAGACAGATGGCAGAAAATTTTTAGCTAACTTTTCTTTGTGGATAAATAGAAAGTCTGGGTTGAGATAATCATTACGGCTTATCTCCCCAAAACCAGAGTCATGAAAACATTTCAAGCAAAAGAAGGGCTTTCTAGTCATTAAAGGTACCCCACCTTTATTTTATTTTAGTTCCTTAATATAAGTTAGATTTGTATCTGGAAAATCACTACAAAATACTAACAATTTTCTCACGGAAAATAAAGCTTACTGTTTTCATTACAGATCTTTTACGACTCATCCACGTAGCTGGCAATGACACCGCAAACATCTTCAGCAGCAGTGGCTGCCTAAGGTTGGAGGGTAACATCTCCAATATGGAGGAGGTGATTATGTCTCATCTCATTCGTCTCATCGGAAATCTGTGTTACAAGAATAAAGACAACCGGGACAAGGTAAGATGATCTCTCGGCATGTTGCATATACATATGGCTTCGTTTAGAATATGGTATTTAGAATTTAGGCTATATCCAC
>LNAC01001071.1:72924-84803 GCA_002007465.1 Ailurus styani
AAAACAAACTGAGGGTTACTGGGGGGTGGGAGGGTAGGGATAGGGTGGATGGGTTATGGACATTGGGGAGGGTTTGTGCTTTGGTGAATGCTGTGAAAGATGTAAGCCTGATGATTCACAGACCTGTACCCCTTGGGCAAAGAATAAAAATAAAATTAAAAAAAAAAAAAAAAGAACTGGTTTGAGAACTTAAGTATTATTAGATCCATAAACTGAAAGTCAAACATTTCTACCTAAACAACTTTATCAATATGCAATCATTTTTTTTTCTTTTTAACTTTTTTAGGAACCTCCATAGTATTTTCCAAAGTGGCTGCACCAGTTTGCATTCATACCAACAGAACATGAGCAATCATTTTTCTACACAACCTGTTGTTTCTTTTGTTGTTGATTTTAGCCGTTCTGAGAGGAGTGAGGTGGTATCTCATTATAGTTTTGATTTGTATTTCCCTGATGGTAAATCATGATGAACATCTTTTCTTGTGTGTATTGGCCATCTGAAAGACAAATCAAGAAACAGATGAAATAATGGAGAAAAAACTGTTGGTTACCTGAGAGGAAGGACTTGAAATGGGCTGGATAGATGACAGGAGTTAAAGAGAGCACATTCACTGATAAGCCCCGAGGGATGAGTGGAATCACTATATGGTACACCTGAAACCAAGATAACATTTTATGTTATATTCATTATTGGTGATGTATTTTGCCATAGAAAATGAAACTTTGGTCATTTAGCATAATAAATAAATAAAATAAAAATATAATTTAAGCATACACAGACATTTTCTTCTCTGTATGTAAGATTTTCATCTCTCAAGACAAATGGACTGACTGCCTAATAATAGTAGAAACTCATATTTTGGTTTACCAGCCCTTTGGGAAAACTTAGTCTCTAGTCTATAATTAAGCACATTTTATACATTGCATATGATGCTTGTTAGAGCGGGTGTTTGTGCTTGAAAAGAAAAAAAAAAGTCAAGACTATACTTTCAGGGATCATTTCTATAGTTTGTTACTAGAGAAGTTTCTCTGAATGTGTAGAGAAAAAAAAGTCACATCTGGCAAATGTCATATATTTGTAAAAATGAAAAGAATCACATCACCAGACCTATCTGATAGGGTTTTAAAAAAAGTATTTATTAACTGAATTTTGCCTTTAGGATATGCATATGGATTTGGACTCTGCATCATTAATAACCATCTGATATATAGTCAGATTTTTTGTGTGAGGTGCCAAATAGGTAAGGATTTTTAAGAAATTATATGACATAGGAGATATTCTCTGTTAACTAATGCACATTTTTGATACAATAATCTTAAGAATATTGGCTTGCTTATAGAAATGTGACTCAGGTTTCAAAATTTTTTCATGAGCAAGTTATGTCCATGTTTGGAGAAAGTAATTAAAATAATAGCCTGATGTTCATTTATTTTTTCTATGGAAGTAATACTTTGTTAATTGGTAGAAATTAAAATGAGGTTGGGTTTCATCCAGTCAACCTCCTAAACTAATTTAATGGGCTAATACTGGCACCCTCTGTGCTGAGATTTAAATAAACTATGAATAAGAATAAGAATGAATAAGAAGAATAAGAAAAAAAATAAGAATAAGAAAAATAAGAATAAGAATAAGAAAAGAATAAGAATGAGGGACTCCTGGATGGCTCAGTCCTTAAGCATCTGCTTTTGGCACAGATCATGATCCCAGGATCCTGGGATCAGGCCCTGCATCAGGCTCCCTGCTCAGCATGAAGCTTGCTTCTCATGCTCCCACTCCCCCTGCCTGTGTTCCTTCCTTCACTGTCTCTCTCTGTTAAATAAATTAATAAAATCTTTTTACAAAGTAAAGAATAAGAATGAGTATGAGGAGGAAGAAAAGGAGGAGGGGAGAAGAAGAAGAAGAAGAAGGAGGAGGAGGAGGAGGAGGAGGAGGAGGAGGAGAGAGAAAGAAAGAAAATTGCAATAACTTGAAAGTCAAGGTACGATAGTGTAGAGTTCAAAGAAAATAAAACATATGTATGTTTCCTTTTACAAAGTTTCTATTGAGTTCATTTATCCTATCTTCATTTCTCCCAAATATATTACATGTAAAATTTAGTTGAAAATATTGACTCTCACTTTTCTTGAAAATACCTTAATTGTATTTTTCAGCATGAGAACTGGTGATATATAAAATTGTTAAATTACTATATTGTTTACCTAAAATTAATATAACACTGGATGTCAATTACACTGGAATTAAAATTTAACAAATAAACAAAATAAATCACTTTAATTGTAAAAAGACTTTGTCCAGGTAGGGAGTTCTAGCAATTAATCATTGAATGTCAGTCTTCAAAGAAAAAAATATAAAGGGGTGATAGAAACCAGATCTCAGATTTTAAGTAAAGTTTGAGTTTCAAAATTAATCAACACTTACCTTATGTTTAGTCACTGATGGAAATGATTTTAAAATTTTAAAATTTCATGGGCAAAGCTATAATTGTAATAGCCTGATATGTACAGTCTTGGGTTCTTACCTATAAAAAAATACAAAACACAGTGACTTTTGAATGCCCTGTGCAAGTGAGAGGCACTGAAGCTGACTTCTTTATCTTCCGGATGAATCAACCTCTAAATTTAGGTCTAATGCTTTTTAACAATGGTGAACTTTGTTGTTTTGTTACATTCACTTGACATAGTGGGAGAAAATATTTTAAGTGAAGTATGAACCAACAGAAGTATACTACTCAGGGTGATTATTGAAAATTTAGAATCCGTTAATGGAAAAGGAGGTAAGGTGGGAGAGTATTTGAGCTTGCCTCATCTCTAGAACAGAGCCAGATACTATCGAATCATTCTAAACAACCAAGAAATCAGTCTGAGGACTGAGCCCTGGTAATGGAGAAAGGTGAGAGAGAGGGGATTGAACAGAGCTGCACAAAAGGAGAATATTTCCACAAAGCCCTTGGCTTGGTAAATGAGAAGGCCTGATTTTCATGAGTTTTTGCAAAGAGCAGGACTCAAGCACTGGAGTTTTGGAGGTCCTGTGTGTGGTGCCCTAGTCCTGGAGAAAGACATGAAAGCAATGCAGGGTCAGACAGTGTGATCAGAGGGCCACCCAGGGCACACAGAGAGTGACGGTTCCTTCTTCTTGTAGTGCATCTGAGAGAGATGACATTCACAAAGTCTTCTCTAAGGAGACAAAAGAGCCCTCAGGTGCCATTTCACTTCCCCACCCCTCATCATAGGTACAGAGACACCTACTGAGGGCGACTAAATTAGATACTGGCTGTTTCGTATGCTTTGCTACAAATCCCATGACCCTGCACTCTGACAAGACTGCCCTTCTTGGTCAAACCCGCATCAGTCCCACTGAAGTGAGAACCTCACCCAGAAGACCCGGGTAGTCCCTTCCACACTGAGTCACTAAGGTTTGGACTTTCACGAGTCAGCTGACTTGGCTAGAATAGAGCCCAAAGTGCATTGTGCTGCTCTAGGCAGGCAAATAACCTGGGGACAGGCAGTGTGAAAACAAGGATCTGGAAAAGGCCTGAGACACTCCAGGGGGAATTATTCACTCCTTTGTGCATGCTCCCTGAGAAAACACTGAGTCCCCTTTCTGGAAACAAAGGAGCTGGCTAGCACCATTTCCCTCCCCTGGTCCCTCAGCATAAACCAACTTCAGTAAACAGCACAGAGCCAATGCTATTTGCCTAACCTGCTTGTACCAAATCCCATCCCCTGCCTCTGCTGCTGAGGCTTTTCTCAGGCAAGAGTGCCTAAGGTCTAAGGTGGTGGCTATCTTGTCAGAAGACCAGCACAAATATCCATATACACCACATCTACCAACCATAGAGTTTGGCAGGTTGAAGGTACAGAAGAAGTAGCATCAGGTCTCATTTAGCCAGCCAACCAGAACACACCTAGTTAAGATTTGCCACACTCTGGACTAGGACAAAACACTGCCCACTGGAGGCAAGGAGAACCTCTGCAGACAATTGACCTGAGGGATAAAACAGCTAAAACACAGCAGAAGAGTGCATGCAGCACATATCAAAGACAGCCCCTACCATGGCAGGCCCTGGACACTAAATGGGCTCTTTCTTCTTGATAAAGCCATCACTCTCAGAAGTTGGAAACATAAAAGACTTTTCTAACACAGAGGAAGAGACAGACGCAGAAAACATGCCAAAATAGAAGTCATCCCAAAAGAATGAAACAAGAAAAGGTCACAGCCAGAGATAGACCTGAAGCAGATATAAGTGATATGCCTGATGGAAAATTTAAAGCCACAAACATAGAAATGCTCACTGGGGTTGAGGAAAGCATGGAAGACATCAGGGACACAACTGTAGCAGAGATAAAAGAGTTAAAAAAAAGCAAGCTGAAATGAAAAATATAATAACTGTGATCCGAAACTAATTGCATGTAAAGACCACAAGAATGGAAGAGGCAGAGGAATGAATGAGTGATATAGATGATAGAATTATGGAAAATAATGAGGGCTAATGAAAGAGAGAAAGAAGAAGGGTGATTCATTAGGGTAGACTTAGGGGATTCAGTGATTCCATAAAGCATAATAACACTTGTATCATAGGCATTCCAGAAGAAGAGCAAGAAAAGTGGGCAGAGGGATCATTTGAGGAAATTATAGCTGAAAACTTCCTTAATCTGGTTAAGGAAACAGACACCCAAATCCAGGAGCACAGAGAACTCCCATCGACATCATAAAAGCTGACCAATACTAAGACTCAATGTGGTTAAATTTGCAAAATACAGATTTAAAGAAATAATCCTATAAGAGAGAAGACAAAAGAAGTTCTTCATTTACATGGGAACACCAATATGGTTACCTATAGATCTCTCCACAGAAACTTAGCAAGCCAGAAGTGAGTGGTTTGATCCATTTAATATGCTGAATAAAAAAATCTGCAGCCAAGAATATTCTCTCCATCAAATCCATCATTCAGAAAAGAAGGAGAGAGAGAGATTCCCAAACGAAAACTAAAACAGTTTGTGACAATTAAACCAGCCCTGCAAGAAATACTAAAGGAGAAATTTGAGTGAGAAGGAAAGACGAATAGGACCAAAAACTAGAAAGGAACAGAGAAAATACCCAGAAACAATAATAAAACAGTAGTAAAATGACGTGAAATACATATCTATCAAAATTATTCTGAATATAAATGGATTAAGCACTCCAATCAAAACACACATGACTTCAGAATGGATTAAAAAAAAGAGATCTATCTATAATTAGCCTACAAGGGACTAATTTTAGACCTAAAAACACCTGCAGATTGAAAGTATGGTGGGAGAGGACTGTCAAACAAATTGACATTTAAAAAAAGACAGAATAGCCATACTTATATTAGACAATCCAGATATTAAAACAAAGACTGTAACAAGAGATGGAGAGGGGAACTCTATCAGCTTCGCAGACTATCTAACAAGATCTTAGAATTTTAATTATTTATGCCCTCAACTTGGGAGCTCAAAAATATATAAATAATAACAGAAAGAAAGGAAATCATTGATAATAATAAAATAATGGTATGGGACTTGCTTACCCCACTAATATCAATGGTTAGACCTAAGCAGAAAATCAACAAGGAAATAATGGCTTTGGATGACAACCTGGACCAGGACAGACATATTCAGAATATTTCATTCCACAAGAGAAGAATACACATTCTTTTCTTTCGTTCTCCCTTTCTCCCTTTCTCCCTTTCTCTCTCTCTCTCCCTCTCTCTCTCTCTCTCTCTCTCTCTTTCCTTCCAAAGATTTTATTTATTTATTTGACAGAGAGTGAGAGACAGTGAGAGAGGGAGCACATGCAGGGGCTTTGTGAGAGGGAGAAGCAGGCTTTCCGCTGAGCAGGGAGCCTCATGAGGGGCTGGATCCCAGGACCCTGACATCACGGCCTGAGCTGAAGGCAGAGGCTTAAGGACTGAGCCACTCAGGCACCCCGATACATTCTTTTCAAATGTGCATGGGGCTCCAGAAACAATTACATAATAGGTCGCAAATCAGGTTTTAACAGTTACAATGAGATTGTGCTCATACCATGCATATTTACTTACCACAACTTTATGAAATTTGACATCAACCACAAGAAAAAAAATGAAAGTCCACAAATACATGGAGGTTAAAGAATGCCCTACTAAAAAATGAACGGATTAACAGGAAATTAAAGAAGAATTAAAAAATACATGGAAAAATAAAAATGAAAATATGATAGTCAAAAACCACTGGAATGCAGCAAAATTCGTCCTAGTAGGCAAGTATGTAGTAATATCAGTCTATCCCAAGTAGCAAGAAAAATCTCAAGTAACCTAACCTTATGCCTAAATAAACTAGAATAGAAACACAAACAAAGCCTTAAACCAGCATAAAAAGGGAAATAATAATAATGAGAACAAAAAATAAATGGTATAGAAACTAAAAAAAAAACAACAACAACAAAACAAACAAAAAAAACCCCAGAAAAACAAAGTAAACACAATAGAACAGATAAATGAAACCAGGAGGTTGTTCTTTGTAAAATAAGTTAATGAATAAATATCCACTAGACTTACCACAAAGCAAAGAGAAAGAAAGGACCCAAGTAAATAAAATCACAAATGAGACAAGAGAAATAACAAACATATGATAGAAATACAAAGAGTTATAGGAGAATATTGTAAGGAAAGATTATGCCAACAAATTTAGAAAAATGGAAGAAATGGATAAATTCCGAGAAATATATAAACTATCAAAAACTGAAATAGGAAAAAATAGAAAACTCAAAAATTGAATCAGTAATAAAAAAAATTCCCTACAACAAGAGGTAATATATATTCTCTGAAACTATTCAAAAAAAAATAGAAATGGAAGGAAAAATTCCAAGCTCATTCTACAAATACAGAATTACCAGAATTCCAATACCAGAGAATGATTCCACTGAAGAGAACTGCAAGCCAACATCCTTGACAAATATGGATGCAAAAATTATCAGAAAGTTCTAGCAAATTGAATCTGACAGTACATTGAAGAGCCATTTATCCTAATCAAGTGGGATTAAATCCTTTGTCACAAGGGCGATTCAGTATTCACAAATCAGTCAATGAGATACACCACATTAATTAAAAAAAGGGGCATAAGAACAAATTGTAAGCTACTGCATATCTCTTCCCAGCTGTGTGTTCAGTGGCATCATGCTGGTAGCTTGGAATAAGAAGGAAGGTGCTTCATTGTTTGTCCAGAAAGCGATAGGGAAAATGTTAATAACGTAGGTAAAACTTGAAGGTGTATGATGTCTGTAGCTGCTGCATTGTGTATAGCACACTTAATAAAGAGGAAATACTCTTCATTCTTTGGGAACTGTTACTTTTCTTAATAAAAACATAACTCACAAAATTAACAAACGAGCAGAATTTCAGCTTAAGTCTTCATTGTTTGACTTTCATTGAACTCATTAAGTGAAACAAAATATTAAGCACCATTCATGCTGCAACTACACCACCTCATCCACTGAAACTATAAGTGGGCAACAAATACATGAATTTGGCAAAAATCAACTAAAACATTTGGTGAGAATTAATTGGCTGTATGGAATGACAATGGTGAGTATTTACATTTCATTATTAATTATAAATTATGTGCCACTCATTGTTTATATTAGTATAATTTATGATAAACGTGTGTGTGTGTGTGTGTGTGTGTATATATATATATATATATATATATATATATATATATATATATCTCCATATCTAGAACTCTGGCTATATACTCTTTTCTAGAGAGCCTTTTATTAACTATTTCCTAGTAGACCATTGCTCATAAATTATGGAATATATAGCTAGCAGTAGGAAAATCCTGAACCCCAGTAGGTTGTGGGATTGAGTTTATAGCCTCTCAGCTGCTTTGTTCAGAGATGATGTGTTTCTGGGCATAGCCTAGCCTGTGCATTACATGTGTCCAAGTAGAAAAAGATTTTGCAAAAAAATCCTAACAATAAATAGCCTAAGAGACAGCCATCTTTGTGGTGTTCATGCTCATCAGTCTTCCCAGGCTATATAATTACATTCTGAAATGCTATTTCATTGCCTGAATGTCTTCTGTGGATAAGTCAGTCCATTTATGCCAAGCATTTGCCGCATACAATGTAAATTCCATGGAAGGAGAAGCTGAGATTATTTTTTTCATTACAGACTCTTTAAGACACATAGTAGCCTCTCAGTACCTATGCAGTGGGTGTACACATACATGATTGAAGGAGCAAATTCACTTTTATAATCCTTTCTTAAGGCTAGAAGCTGTGATCTCACTTTTTTTTTACTTTTTTTTTTTTTTTTTTTTTTTTTTTTTTTTCGGTTTTNATTTGAAAAGTTTCACATAGCTACTCATAAAGTACTCTCTGAATAATTTACACAAATAATAAAAATATTCCCCTGTAAGGTTTACATTGTAGGTAAAAACAAATAAGTATTCCCTCCACCACCACTGTTAAAGGGAAAGATAAAAAAAATAGTAAAAATGATAAATATTTTACTGAAAAATCCACTTCTTTCTGAGGGTGTTTAAGGACCATACCAAATGTGAATTATATTCTTAATAAATTATAATATTTTAAAGGGTTATTAAAAGAAAGCTTATATTAAAATTATTTTTAATTCCTTGAATGCTTTATATTATTTTGTATCTAATTGCTTAAAAATTAAAATTAAGCCACTAAAAAAGAATGTGGTATGTAGTTACTATGATAATATATTTCAGCACCAGTTGCTGATGTTCTTGATTATGAAATTATGCAGTATTGCCATATTCTTACATTCTTGTTTCTTTAATCATCATAATCAATGATTTTTGGAAGCAAGTTTTGTGTAGAAAGGCAGATAAGTGCTCATAAGCACAAGCAACTTAGATTAATTCTTAGCACAACTTGCTATTGTTAAGTCCTAGATGTAGGCAACAATATCATTTAAGAAAAAAACAAATGAACAAACAACATCATTTGAAGCATTTCTGTGCTACCCAGCAGAATTCTCTTTTACAAGATGTTTTTAGTGGAGTCTTAATTTTATTTTTTGAGCACTTGAAATAATAGTGCCTCAACATCACAAGAACTGTTGAGGCTCAGAGGCATAATACTATCTTCAGCTTCCCAGTGAGTCCATATGTCTAATTTTAAAGTTTCATTAAGACTGGATAAGAATGGAGAATGGAAGGCAAGATGGTGGAAGAGTAGGGGACCTTGTTTTATCTGGTCATTTGAATTTGACTGGATAACTATCAAATGATTCTGAATAACTATGAATTCAACCTGAGATCTAAGAAAACACCTAACTGTTGAAATTCTACAAATAGAAAAGTGACCACTTTTTATAAGGTAGATGGTGTGAAGTGAATTGGAGGGGAAATATGGGAGCCTCCATAATATGGTTATCAGAAAGTGATCTAGCAGAAAGTGAGCAGCAGAGAACTACAAAATCAGAACGTTTACGAGTCTCCTCCAGTGAGAGACATCCTTGCCTGAGAGGCACTCAGGTGGCGAAGCAGGGCAGAATCCTAGGTGGATCAGTGTGGTCTCAGGATCCCCAGGGTCACAGAAAGAATGGGGGTGCCGGAGACAGCAGAGTTCCAGAGGATTGGAGCAGGGAGACCAGCTAAGGTCCATGAGCCTGGGAGGGGGCTCTTAGCTCGTTTTGCCATGAACTGCAAGCTGTAGATCAATTAGGTGACCCCTTTCTGTGCAGGAACACTGCAAAGGGCAGAAACCCTGAGTCCCTCCGCCTTCCCCCAGGAGGAGTGGTGCAGGTGTGCACTGCAGGAGTCTGCAGAGTTTGGTGCACACAAAAGTGAAGACTGCTTTTCCCTGAGGGTTTACTGAAGAGGGAGGCACAATTTTTCAGTTCCAGGGCTGGAGCTTGTGGTGGGTCATTTTTATTTTCATTCTCTAAAGCAGCACAGAAAGCCTTCAGGGAACAGAAGCCACATAGAACAACACAAAGCTACTTATACTGAGCCCAGCCCCCTGGCAAGGGGTCGTGCAACTCCACCCAGGCAAAAAGGCCTTAGAGTGAGCACAGCTGGCCCCTTCCCCAGATGATCAGCTGGAACATCAGGGGGATACCAATGTCACCTAGCACACAGAACCGCAAAACTCCAGTGCTAGGGGAAAAGAGTAGGTAGAATTTAAGGTTTCTTTCTCGGGGTTCTTTTATCTTTCAGCTTAAAATTTTCCTTTTCTTTTTTTTTTCCTTTTCAACTTGTTTCTTATTTTATCAACTCTTTGATTTTGAGTCTTTTTTTAACTTTCATTTTTACATTTACATTTAACAGATATATTCTTCACTTTTGGCTTCTCTTCACTGTATTCAGTTTTACTTTTGTAAATATATAAGCTTTATTTTCTTTATAATTTGGGGATTTTGTATCATCTAACAAACAGATGAAAATACACCCAGGACAATGTAGATCACCCTGCTTTGTCCACCTAGGAGATTATCTCCCCCTCCCTTTTTTTTTCTTTTTCTTTTCTTTTTTGGCTTCTGAGCTCTTCAGATTTGTCTAATATGTATTTTGCTTAGGGCCTGATTGATATTATTGATTTTTTTCTCTTGTTGATCCATTCTTCTCTGGGCAAAATGGTTAGAAGGAGGAAATCACAACAGAGGAAAGAACCAGAGGTAATACTCTCTGCCACGTGAGGTAATGATCCCAGGATTTTAGGTTTGAGCTCCATATCAGGCTCCCTGCTCAGTGAGGAGCATATTTCTCCCTCTTCCTCTGGCCCTCTCCCATACTTGTGTGCTCCCTCTCTCTCAGATAAAAAAAAAAAATCTTTAAAAAAATCTTTAAAAATCTAGGCCAAAGATCTAATCAATAGGGACATAAATAAAATGTCAGAGCTGGAATTTGGGGTACTGGTTATAAACTTACTAGCTAGGCTTGATAAAAAGCATAAAAGACACTAAAGAATCTCTTAGTGCAGAAATAAAATCTAACCAGTCCAAAATTAAAAATGCTTTAACTGAGGTGCAGTCTAAAATGGACGCTTTAACAGCTAAGGTAAATGAGGCAGAAGAGAGAGGGAGTCACACAGAAGATAAGTTGATGCAAAGGAAGGAAGCTGAGGAAAAGAGAGAAAAACAACTAGTGGACCACGAGGGAAGGCTTCAAGAAATCAGTGATGCCATAAAGTGAAACAATATTAGAATTATTGGGGTCCCAGAGGAAGAAGAGAGAGAGAAAAAAAGACAAGGTATATTTGAGCAAATCATAGCTGAGAGCTTCCCTACTCTGGGGAATGAACAGGCATTCAAGTTACAGAAAATCTCCCCTCAAAATCCATAAAAATAGATCATCACCCTGACATATAATAGTGAAGCTTGCAAATTTCAGAGATAAAGAGGAAATCCTGAAGGTGGTTTGAGACAAGAGGTCTTTAAGGTACAAGAGTAGGAAAAATAGAAGGGCAGCAGGCCTATCCGCAGAGTCCTGGCTGACCAGAAAGGGCTTCCATGATATATTCAGGGCACTAAATGAGAAAAACATGCAGTCAGGAATACTTTATTCAGTAAGGTTATCATTCGGAATGGAAGGAGAGCTAAAGAGCTTTCAGGACAAACAGAAACTAAAAGAATCTGTGATCACTAAATCATTCTTACAAGACATATTAAAGGGGATCCTGTAAGTGAAGAGAGAGCCCAAAAGTAACATAGACCAGACAGAAACAGAGACAGTCAACAGAAACAGGGAATTTACAGGTAATACAATGGCACTAAATTCATATCTGTCAATAGTTACTCTGAAAGTAAATAGACTAAATGCTCCAATCAAAAGACAAAGCAAAATTATCATATGATCTCTCTGATATGAGGAACTTGAGGGGCAGGGTGGGGGGTTGTGGG
>LNAC01001071.1:84949-95762 GCA_002007465.1 Ailurus styani
AAAACAAACTGAGGGTTACTGGGGGGTGGGAGGGTAGGGATAGGGTGGATGGGTTATGGACATTGGGGAGGGTTTGTGCTTTGGTGAATGCTGTGAAAGATGTAAGCCTGATGATTCACAGACCTGTACCCCTTGGGCAAATAATAAAAATAAAATTAAAAAAAAAAAAAGACAAAGCATATCATATTGGATAAAAAAAACCCAAGATCCATCCATATACTCTCTTTGAGACTCATTTCAGATCTAAAGACACTTCCAGCTTGAAAGTGAGAGTGGAGAACCATTTATCATACTAATGGTCCTCAAAAGAAATCTGGGGTAGCAATCCTTATATCAGACAAAGTACATTTTAAACTAAAGAGTGTAATAAGGGTTGAAGAGGGACTTTGTATAATACTTAAAGGGTCTATCCAACAAGATTTAACAATTATAAATATTTATGCTTATAACTTGGGAGCAGCCAATTATATAAACCAGTTAACAACAAAATCAAACACATCAATGATAATATAGTAATAGTAGTGGACTTTAACACCCCAACACAGCAATGAGCTGATCATATAAGAAGACCAACAAGGAAACAAGGGCTTTGAATGACACACTGGACCAGATGGTCTTCACAGATAAATACAGGGCATTCCATCCTAAAGCAACAGAATACACATTCTTCTCAAGTGCACATGGAACTTTCTCCAGAATAGATCACATACTGGGTCACAAATCAGGTCTCAATAGGTACCAAAAAGTTTGGGATCATTCCCTGTATATTTTAAGACCACAGTACTTTGAAATTGAACTCAATCACAAGAGGAAATTTGGAAGGAATTGAAACACTTGGAGGTTAAAGAGCATCCTCCTAAAGAATGAATGGGTCAACCAGGAAATTAAAGAAGAATTAAACAAATTCATGGAAACAAATGAAAATGAAAACACAGCTGTTAAAAATCTTTGGGATACAGGATAAGGCTGTCATAAGAGGGAAATACATAGCAATACAAGCCTTTCTCAAAAAAAAAGTCAAATACAGAAGCTAACTTCAGCTAAAAGAGCTGAAGAAAGAAGAGCAAATAAAGCCCAAACCAAGCAGGAGAAGATAAATAGTAAAGATTAGAGGAGAAATCAATGAAATAGAAACCAAAAGAACAGCGAAACAGATCAATGAATCTAAAACTGGTTCTTTGAAAGAATTAATAAGATCACTAAACTCCAGGGCAGACTTACCAAATAGAAAAGAGAGGACCCAAATTAATCAAATCATGACTGAAAGAGGAGAGACCACCATCAACACCAAGAAAATAAAAATAATTTTAAGGACATATTATAAGCTACTATATGCCAACAAGTTATACAATGTGGAAGAAACAGATGCATTCCTAGAAATTTCTAAACTATCAAAACAGAGACAGGAAGAAATGGAAAACCTGAACAAACCCATAATCTGCAAGGAAATTGAAAGAGTAATAAAAAATTTCCCAACAAACAAGAGTCCAGGGCTGGATGACTTCCCAGGGGAATTCTACCAAACATTGAAAGAAGAACTAATACCTATTTTTCTGAAGCTATTTCAAAAAATATAAATGGAAGGAAAACTTCCAAACTCTTTCTGTGGGGTCAACATTACCTTGATCCCAAAACCAGACAAAGATCCCACCAAAGAGGAGTATTACAGACCAGTATCCCTGAAGAACATGGATGCCAACATTCTCACCAAGTTACTAGCCAGTAGGATCCAACAGTACATTCAAAGGATTATACACCACAACCAAGTAGGATTTATTCCTTGGCCACAAGTGTGGTTCAACATTTGCAAATCAATCAGTGTGATACATCTCATTAATAAAAGAAAGGGCAAGAACCATAGGATCCTCTCAATTGATGCAGAAAAAGCATTTGACAAAGTACAACATCCTTTCTTGATTAAAACTCTCCACAGCGTAGGGATAAACAGAACATACCTCAGTAACATAAAAGCAATCTAGGAAAAGCCCACAGCGAATATCATTCTCAGTGGGCAAATTCGAGAGCTTTTCCCCTAGGTCAGGAATACGTCAGGTATGTCCACTCTCACCACTGTTGCTCAACATAGTACTAAAAACGCTAGCCTCAGCAATCGGACAACAAAAGTACTAAAAGCACTCATACTGGCCAAGAAGAAGTCAAATTTTGCAGATGACATGATATTGTATTTGGAAAACACTCTACCCCAAAATTGCTAGAACTTATATAGGAATTCAGCAATGTGGCAGGATATAAAATCATGAACAGAAGTCAGTTGCATTTCTATACACTAACATTGAGACAGAAGAAAGGGAAATGAAGGAATTGATCCCACTTACAATTGTACAAAAAACTGTAAGATACCTAGGAATAAACCTGACCAAAGAGGCGAGGGATCTGTACACTAAACACTACACTTATCAAAGAAATTGAGGAAGACACAAAGAAATGAAAAAACACTCAATGCTTATGGATTAGAAGAACAAATATTAAAATGTCTATACTACCTAGAGCAGTCTGTACATTCAGTGCAATCCCTATCAAAATACCATCAGCTTTTTTTCACAGAGCTGGAACAGATGATCCTAAAATTTGTATGCAACCAGAAAAGACCCCAAATAGCCAAGGAATCTTGAAAAAGAAAACCAATGATGAGGACATCACAATGCTGGACCTCAAGCTCTATTATAAAGTTGTAATCATCAAGGCAGTATGGTACTGGCACAAAAACAGACTACATGGATCAATGGAGCAGAATAGAGAACCCAGAAATGGACTCTTAATTCTGTAGTCAACTAATCTTCTATAAAGCAGGAAAGAATATCTAATGGAAAAAGGACAGTCTCTTCAATAAATACTTCTGGAAAAATTGGACAGCCACATGTAAAGGAATAAAACTGGACCATATTAATACACCATATGCAAAGATATACTCAAAAGGGATTAAAGACCTCAATGTAAGACAAGAATCCCTCAAAATCCTAGAGGAGAACACAGGCAGAAACCTCTGTGACCTTGGATGCAGCAACTTCTTGCTAGAAATGTGTCCAAAGGAAAGGGAAACCAAAGCAAAAATGAACTATTGGGACTTCATCAAGATAAAAAGCTTCTGCACAGCAAAGGAAACTATCAACAAAACTAAAAGGCAACCTATGGAATGGAAGAAGATATTTGCAAATGACAGGTCAAGGCCTGGTATCCAAAATCTATAAAGAAGGTACCAAACTCAATACCCCAAAAAACAAATAATCCAGTCAAGAAATGGGCAGAAGACATGAACAGACATTTCTGCAAATAAGACATGTAAATGGCCAACAGACACAAAAATTGATCCACAGCACTTGGCTTCAGGGAAATACAGATCAAAACCACAATGAGATACCACCTCACACCAGTCAGAATGGCTAAAATTAATAAGACAGGAAGCAACAAATATTGGTGAGGATGTGGAGAAAGGGGAACCTTTTTTTACATGGCTGGTAGGAAAGCAGGCTGGTACAGCCACTCTGGAAAACAGTATGGAGGTTCCTCAAGAAGCTAAAAATAGAGCTTCTCTATAACCCAGCAATTGCACTACTAGGTATTTACCCCAAAGATACAAATGCAGTGATCCAAGGGGCACCTGCACCCCAATGTTTTTGGGAGCCATTTCCACAGTAGCAAAACTGGAAAGAGCCGAGATGTCCATCAATAGATGGATGGATAAAGATGTGGTATATATATACAATGGAATATTACTCAGCCATCAGAATGGATGAACACTTACCATTTACATCTATGTGTTTGGAAGTGGAAGTTATTATGCTGAGTGAATTAAATGATTCAGAGAAAGACTATCACATGATTTCACTCATTTGTGGAATATATGAAATATTACAGTGCAGAAGATCGTAGGGAAGGGAGGGGAAAGTGAATGGGAAGTCATCAGAGAAGGAGAAAAACCATGAGAGACTCTTAACTATAGGAAACAAAGAGGGTTGCTGGAGTGGAGGTGGGTGAGGGGATGGGTTAATTGGGTGTTGGGCATTAAGGAGGGCACATAATTTGATGAGCAGTGGGTGTTATACACGTCTGATGAATTATTGAACACTACATCTGAAATATGAAGTAGTATATGTTGGGTAATTGAATTTATTTTTAAAAATATTTTGAGAAAGAGAGTGTGGGAGGAACAGAGCACAAGCAGGGGGGAGGGGCAGAGGGTGAGGGAGAAGCATGGAGCCCAATGGGGGACTCAATCCCAGAACCCTGGATTCATGACCTGAGCTGAAGGCAGAATCTTAACCCACTAAGCCACCCAGGTGCCTGGCTAATTGGAAAAAAAAAAGACTGGATAAGAATGCATCATCTTCTCATAATTCATCTGACATTTTCTGACTGAAAACTTGGATAGAATAATGTTTGTCTTATGAGGCGAGCGATAAATACCATTCACTCTCTTAAATAAATTCCTCAGAAAGTTACCAAAAGCCATGTGAACTGATGTCTGTTAGCTTGGGGTAATTTCAATAAATGTCTAAATTTTAAACAGAAAAAATAGGTTATAAAAACTCAGTGGAACCTGAAAACTCTTTTGGAAAATATTATAAAACAATAATCTTCTCTGCTTATTTCTAAATATGCAGTCCTACTGAAAACTGTAGCATAAGCATATTTATATAATGATTTCTGTAAACTATAATTAATTAACCATTTTCAGAACTACTTGTTGATTTATAAAAAGAAATATATAGAATCTAGGGGGATCATTTATTTCTATACATTTTTTAAAAATTTAATGGACTTCGTCTTTTAGAGTAGTTTTAGATTTTTAGAAAATTGAGCAGTACTAGAGATTCTGGATCTGGATCTTTATACTTTGGTAATATTTTATGGAAAACCAAGGTTTTTTTTCTTCGGAAATAGGACACTAAGAACTATGGAAATAATTTCTGAAGGTTTTTCATATGCAGCATCTACTGTTCATTTCTCTGGCTTTAGCTGATATTTCCAGGACTATTATTTTTGCTTCCCATCATCACACTCCAACCACCATTCTTAGGAAGTGAACTCTGGGTAACAATCTACATGTCTCAGAAAAAGGTGATAATTTGCAAGAAATATCACAAAGAAAAATCATGGCACCATTGAAGCTTAACTAATCTATTTAAATAAAATTCACACTTCATGATTCTAAAGTACTTTGATAGGGACATCATCAAAGCTAGAACATAGTGTATCCTGCTTACATGTAATGTGATGTTTATAAATGTAGTGTGATGTTTCTTAGCAGTTGTTAAGTAAAGAAACATTTTCAATCAACTTTTGAAAATACGTATATTCCTATAGACACAAGATTCCTCCTGAGAATCATGGCGTTGAAATATTCGTTTACTTAATTTTCTGTGTGTGTGTCCATGAGAGATAGAGGAAAAGTATTTATATACTCTATAAACTTAATGATTTGGTTTTATCTTTTTTTTTTCTTTTTCTTTTCTTTTTTTTAAAGATTTTATTTATTTATTTGACACACAGAGAGATTACAAGTAGGCAGAGAGGCAGGCAGAGAGACAGGGAGAGGAGGAAGCAGGCTCCCTGCTGAGCAGAGAGCCCGATGCGGGCCTCGATCCCAGGACCCTGAGATCATGACCTGAGCCGAAAGCAGAGGCTTTATCCCACTGAGCCANTTTTTCTTTATTTTTATTCTTTGCCCCAGGGGTACAGGTCTGTGAATCATCAGGCTTTATACAAGTATTTTTAGTGACAGAATCAAGACTATATTTTTTTTAAAAAATTCTGTTTTGTAGGAAGTGTTTTACTGTTTTTCTAATCAGTTTGAAATATTGCAAAATTTAAATGCTTTATTTACCCCAAAGATACAATTGTAGTGAAAAGAAGGGCCACATGCACCCCAGTATTCGTAGCTGCAATGTCCCCAATAGGCAAACTGTGGAAGGAGCCAAGATGCCCTTCAACAGACCAATGGATAAAGATGTGGTCCATATATACAATGGAATACTCAGCCATCAGAAAGGATGAATACAATGGAATACTCAGCCATCAGAAAGGATGAATACCTACCATTTGCATCAACTTGGATGGAACTGGAGGAGATTATACTAAATGAAATAAGTCAAACAGAGAAAGACAGTTATATGGTTTCACTTATTTGTGGAATATACAGAATAGCATGGAGGACATTAGGAGAAGGAAGGGAAAAATGAAGAGGGTGAAATCAGAGGGGGAGACAACCGTGAGAGACTATGGACTCTGGGAAACAAACTGAGGGTTTTATTTATTTTTTAAAGATTTTTATTTATTTATTTGACAGAGAGAGAGAGAGAGAGAGAGAGAGAGAGAGAGATCACAAGTAAGCAGAGAGGCAGGCAGAGGGAGAGGGGGAAGCAGGCTCCCTGCTGAGAAGAGAGCCCAATATGGGACTTGATCCCAGGACCCTGAGATCATGACCTGAGCCGAAGGCAGTTGCTTAACCCACTGAGCCACCCAGGCGCCCCAACCTGAGGGGTTTAGAGGGGAGTGGGGTGGTGGGATAGATCAGCCCAGTGGTGGGTAGTAAAGGAGGCACATATTGAATGGAACACTGGGTGTTATATGCAAACAATGAATCATAGAACACTACATCAAAAACTAATGATGTACTGTATGGTGACTAATGTAACATAATAAAAAATAAATGAATGCTTTATCAAACATCACCAATTGATTTTTCATAAATTCTAAGCAAATACTGTCAAATTTTATATCACATATGAATCAGCAGTGCCAGGGTGGCTCAGTCATTTGAGCGTCCAACTCTTGGCTTCAACTTAGATCACGATCTTGGGTCACGAAATGGAGCCCCATGTTGGGCTCTGCAGTCAGCATAGAGTCTGCTTGAGATTCTCTCTCTCTCTCTCTCTGCTCCTCCCCCCTGCTTATGCTCTCTCTCTCTCTTCAAATACATACATACATAACATCTTAAAAAACAATAACAAAAATGAATCAGATCCAAAGAGGTAGTGCTAGTGCTCCATAGCCCCAAACTTCTTACCTGATTCTCTCCTTCACTGTGTCTTTTTCCATTATTAGACTTTACCTATGTCTTCCCTATTCTTGCCCATTCCTACACCTCCCTCCATCTGACCCTTTGAGAAGCCTTCAACTGTGTCATTGGAGACTCCTTTCTGTTGTGGAACTCCTTCCTTACAAGGTCCACTTCTACTTTATCCTTTCCCCTTCTTTCTTTTTTCCTACGGATGTCCCTGAGGGAGGACTTACATAAGGAGATAACCCTAATCCAATAATTAATGATCTTCCTCAGTTATTTAATTGACTTCCTCCTAATCAGGATGCTCTCCCAGTACTTTATATTGAATAGCCATAATGTGACATGGGTACACAACATCAAGTCCTTCACTGAATTTTCATGATAGGAATGTTATTCACAGCCATGATTACCCTTCACTCTGTTAATACTGTTACCAATACAAAAAGAGCTTAAATGAGGAGTCCTCTGGTACCACCTTACCTTAAAATGAGAAGTAGAAAAGTTTATCTAATCATATTGCCTATTAATTTGTAGACTTCACATTACTAAAACTTCACATTACTAAAAATTAAATTTCTTCTTGAATTGACTTATCCCATTCTTTCTTAATCTCTTTCCCAAGGGCTTCCATATCTGTCTCAAATGTTCATTTCTTCCTGGCCAAATTTTATCATCATGATGACTACAGCATCCTCACTGATGACCCATGAAACATGAAAATTTCATACTCCCTCCTCAGAGTCACTGATACTTCATCTCAGCTATTTCAACCCTTTGCCAACACAACCAACCACTGAATTTTTTTATTTGAAAGAATTCCACTAAAAAGATCACAAAATCTTAGTAATCAACAGTTTAATCTACACTTATCACATTCTTTTATTTCTCTTTTTTATTGGTTTTCTATCATTTTTCCCCTTTTAAGAATTTCTCAAACCCCTTCTGGAATTTAGGTCTGTCTTCTGCAGAAGATTTTAGTACATGGCTCTGCACAGTTATCTTAAGCTTCTCCAAACTTTTGCTCTCCTCCTGAGGTTCTTTAGATTCATCCTACTCTTTCTTTGGCTACTCTTCAAACTGTGCTCTTTCTTGCCTGCTATTCTGCACTTTGGGAAGATTGTTCTATCAACATCCAGTTTTTCTTCCCTCTTTATTATTTTCTCCTTTTCTGATAGACTGATCCTTAGAAACTTGCTGTTCTAAAATTTTGTCAAAACCATAAATGATGGAAGGACCAGAACCAGGAGAAAAATAGTATGAGGTTGATGTTTGTGTGGATTGTGGCTGGGTTAATTATTATGAGTGTCAGTAATTTACCTTCTGATGTAAAATCTCATTGTATAGATCATCTGGATCTAAATCTCTTTTGTAAATTCTGGGAACTTGTTTATTAATGACAGTTATCTAGTTGGCATCATGATTTTTTTTTCAATAAAAGAATGTAGATGTGAATTTTGCAAATATACCACATCCGCATTACAATCTTCAGTGGGGCAGGCACTCTAATGACCTATTCTCCACTTTATCATAAAAACAAATGTCCCTGGATTCTTCCCTTTTCAAATTACAAAGTGATGGTATCATTGGAAAGGACTGAGACTGGGAATGAGATAAATCTGTTTCCCCATATCACTCTGCAATTTAACCTGGGTGTATTTGTCCTTTTATGTTCATTAATTCTTGTGTAATATGGAAACATACAGATCTAATGCTTGGGTCTCCTTCAGGGCTTTATCTTTGACAATCCTGCTTTAAATAGGCATTTATTTGGCAGATCTGTTTGAGGTTTTCCTGGGTGGTCCATTAATATTTTCAGATGGCACAGTGATACAGCCAAGGAATATGAAATGACAATTCTTTTTAAGGTTTTTATTTACAAGAGGCTTCAAATGATAATTTGAAAATAATTTCTGTGTTAGTTATAGGTAAGAACTCAAAATTGGAAAATCAATCAAATTAATATAAATAGAGATAGGCTATAAATATATCAAATATAGTTATCTTTCATAAATTTTCTCTAGCCTTTTATTTTTTCTAGTCAAATATGGCATCAATTTTTAAAAAAATGATTTCATGTTTTTGGTTGATTTTTTTTTATTCTTTGCCCCAGGTGTACAGGTCTGTGAATCATCAGGTTTACATCTTTCACAGCATTCACCAAAGCACAAACCCTCCCCAATGTCCATAACCCATCCACCCTATCCCTACACTCCCACCCCCCAGTAACCCTTAGTTTGTTTTGTGAGATTAGGAGTCTCTTATGGTTTTTCTCCTTCCCCATCCCATCTTTTTTCATCATTTTTCCCTCCCTACCCCCCACGAGCCCCTGCCCTGCCCCTCAAGTTCCTCATATCAGAGAGATCATATGATAATTGTCTTTCTCTGATTGACTTATTTCGCTCAACATAATACCTTCTAGTTCCATCCATGTCGTTGCAAGCGGCAATATTTCCTTTCTTTTGATAGCTGCATAGTATTCCATGGATAAAGAAGATGTGGTACACACACACACACACACACACACACACAATGGAATATTATGCAACTTCATTTCAACTCTTAGTAACTGCTGTGTACAGTTAATTTGCAGGGTAATAGCTGCCCAACTAAAATTTCTGAATCTTTCTTTACCTCTGCTTAAATGCTTTCTCCAACATCATGCTGGTTGTAATGGATATGGCCCAAGAAGCAGAACAGTGGAATATTCATCTGGAACTGAAGTAGTTAGATGTCAACAAGGAATGCTTTTTGGTAATAAGTGGAATGAGTGCTAATAACTACTGAATATTGTAGCATCTTTCTTGCCATGAACCCCATGAGTGATAAACTGAGATGAAATTTAGATGCAAGGATAGTAAGTAGAGGCTTATACAACATCTCTAGCAATTGAAAGATGAAGGAGCAATGGTAAGTACGTAAGTAAGGACTCTGCCCTTTGCTGGCTTTTGTTAACTGCTGCAGATTTTTTGAAAAAAAGATAACAGTAGTATCAGAGCATGAACTCTTTACTCAAAGCATGCTCTAAAAGCTAGAAGACATCTATGGCCATATCTGAATCTATTCTCATCTCCTAAAGCAGGAGAGATTATGCTAAAAATTAGGTCCAGGATTTTATTATAAGAGTGATGGAGCTCCACTGGTCTATGTGTCTGTTTTTGTGCCAGTACCATACTGTCTTGATGATGACGGCTTTGTAATAAAGCTTGAAATCTGGAATTGTGATGCCGCAGCCACTCTGGAAAACAGTATGGAGATTCCTCAAAAAGTTGAAAATGGAGCTACCCTACGACCCAGCAATCGCACTACTGGGTATTTATCCTAAAGACACAAAGGTAGTGTTCCTCAGGGGCACGTGCACCCGAATGTTTATAGCAGCAATGTCCACAATAGCCAAACTATGGAAAGAACCTAGATGTCCATCAACAGATGAATGGATAAAGAAGATGTGGTATATATATACAATGGAATATTATGCAGCTATCAAAAGAAACGAAATCTTGCCATTCGCAACAACATGGATGGAACTGGAGGGTATTATGCTGAGCGAAATAAGTCAATCAGAGAAAGACAATTATCATATGATCTCTCTGATATGAGGAACTTGAGGGGCAGGGTGGGGGGCTGTGGGGGGTAGGGAGGGAAAAATAATGAAACAAGATGGGATGGGGAAGGAGACAAACCATAAGAGACTTCTAATCTCATAAAACAAACTGAGGGTTACTGGGGGGTGGGAGGGTAGGGATAGGGTGGATGGGTTATGGACATTGGGGAGGGTTTGTGCTTTGGTGA
>LNAC01001071.1:95866-159736 GCA_002007465.1 Ailurus styani
AAAAAAAAAAAAAGAGTGATGGAGCTCTAAAGTAGATGGGATGCATGGCCTTGAATGCATCCTGTATTAATAGTGAAGGTCCTGATAGGGAAATAAATGAAACCCTAAAACATTTGGCCAGACAGGAGATATTTAGTGCAGTTGAATATCCTGGTGTGGCAGGAGCAGCCTGTGGGGAGCACCCACATCCACTTTCATTGAAGCTTTAAAAAACTTGTTGTTGTTGTTGTTGTTTTCTGGAAGAAATGAAATTAATTAATTGCCATTTATGAGCTAAGTGAGAAAGTTGGAAGTCCTTCTTGGTAGCATATAAAAAGCTCACATCTCTTGCAGTGGGAGAGAATAGCATTGCTGAGAATCAGATCAGGTCCTAATTATAAGAGAAGACAATTTCCACAAGAGGTCAAATTCTCAACAAAGACAGGATCCGCTTGCTAAGGTAAGGACCCTATCTGGGAAAGCATGGGCCCCAGATATATAAAATGGGAGTGCTTTATGTCCCCTCAAATCAAGAATCTTCATATTCCTCTATGACCCCACAGGCATGGTGTATCCGTCCCTATTAAGTGAGAGAATTTTCCCGTTCTCATAAGATGGTGCAAATTCTTCTCTTCCATAACTCATTTATGGCACTCATGGTTAGTTTCTGTTGCCCTTTACGGCCACTAGACCTTAAGCTGGGGTTAAGTTATAACCTAAGACATCCAGGGAGGTTCTGGGTCTAACAAAGAAAAAAAATAACTATACCCTTTAACAATTACAAAACATAGCCAGCATGAATTGTCAGGACCCACCACAGTTTAATTTATTTGGGACAAGTCTACTGAGATATCAGACTAAATATTTGTAAGGACCTTTGGAAAAACTGATGACTGATGCTTGGTGAAGTAGAAATGGCAGGATTGTGGTGACACTTAGGGAGAGTTAGGTGGAAATCTGTCAGATGTTGGTATTTATGAAAAGGCCAAGAAGATAGACAGAAGCTCACAAATAAAATAAGAATGATGGTATCCCTGGTGAGGAGGGGGGGAGAGGCTGCCTAGGATCACTTAACCCTCCATAAGCTGGTGGATGCAATCATCTTGAAGAGTGGTAGGGTAGGAAGGGCAGCCAGAGGGATATGGCTGCAGAGTGTTATGAAGGTGGTTAACAGAATGTCACCTGTAGGAGAAGAAGAAGTGGGTAGACATCAGGGGTACTGTTCAGCTTATGCCAGCAGAAGAGGGTAAGATGGACATCTTAAAGGCTTAGTGCTAGCTTTCCCATAAAAAGTCCCCATCCCTAATCCAGTTCCCAGACTTGAGCAAGTTTTCCAACCCAGGACTCTCCGAAGTGGGTATGAGGGCCCAGAAGGCTATGAATAGGTCTAACAGTATGAACTCCTTTTTACAGAGGCTCCTTTAATTACTGCTGTCACCAGATGGCACTATTCCTCAGGCATTCCTATTGTCCACTGGCAGGCAAGTTAATGCATTGAATCCTTTCGATTCTGGAAAGGTCATATATTTAGTCTAATAAGAAAAGACACATTCTGAATATACAATTGCTTTTTATCCTCTCAAGGCTCCAATTAGTACCATTTTTCAAACAGGGAGTTTAGTGCTTGGTTTACCATCATGGGATACCACATATCAAAACAGAGCAACGGTTCCTTTTCCGTCAATGGAAGCATGGAATTGCATCTAGGACAATGGGATCCCCACCCTCTGTTTGCCACACACTGAACCGCTCAGAAGATGTCCAGATGCTAGAATATTGGAATACCCAACAAAAGGTACAATTAAAATGCCAAGTTATGAGCAATTATCTGCAAGTTTACCGAATCCATCATCCGGTATACAATATATTAGTTGTAGCAAACACTTTAATACTATACTTTGTTCCTAGTGGGAAGGATAGAAAGGGTGGAAGAGGAGTTAGCATCACTCCCAATGACACACTGGGGGACATTTTGTTTCTTGTTTCTCAAATTGTATACTCTGCCTGATTAGAGATCCTGGTCCCCCAAAGGGTCAGTCTTTTTCCAGGAAACACATGGAAAGTCCCATTGAACTCTAAACCATGGCTGTTGCCTGTTTTCTCTGGACTCTGTGTATATGGACTAATGGGCAAGATGAGGAATTGCCATCTTGCCTTTTTTTACTACTTTGATACAAATTATGCTCGATTGGAATTTCTGGAGCAGTATAAGATGTTTATTAGTGACTAAAACCTATCAAAAGAGGAGAATAAAAGCTGGGTTGGGTATAGAGAGAAATTGAACTGTGACATTGATTTTACAGCTATTACCACCTAGTGGGGAGCTTTGAGGCAAGTATTATTTGTCAGAGTGGTCCTGCACCAAGTAGAAATGCCTGGGGATTTACACCCCTTCCTCATTAAATACTGACCACTCCAAGCAGATGCTGAGAAATGATACATGACACTGTCTATTGATTGTACTTCCCAGAGTGGGCAAGGAGTTCTTCCTGGAAGAGAGATCTGAGTAAAGCATCTCTGTGTCTACCTCACATGTGATCCATCATAACACTGACTTAGACCCAAGGACCAATTTTAGGATAAACAGGTAGGACAGGCATGTAATCCTATCCCATCACCTGGAAGCTACTGCCAAAGAGAACATTGGTTCTCAACCAAGTTACTAAACACAGGGATGGTTGTTTTGGGTGGGAGCCTGAAAGTATATTTGATACAGGATACAATGTTAAACCAGTGGCTATTGAATAGTGTTGCATAGTTAAAAAAAAACTGCTCTTTCTTATAGAGCAGCAGAGAACGAGGTTATTGTACTCTTGGATGTAATCAACCCCAATAAGCATGAAGACCTAGGGACCTAAGACTGTTAATAGATGTTGTGGAAAGGATGGAGCCTGTCCAGAGGCTGGACATCACTAAGGTGGCCTTTGGTATTTCAGCAATCAGGGAAAACTGTAAATTTGCAATTGCAGCAATCCAAGATAACTGGGGGCTCATATTTTTCACAGATTAAATCTAGGCCATTCCACTGGGTTAACAACCTAGATCAATAAAAGGAATGAGAAAGGGAAAAAGAAATGTAGGGCAGGTGACAGAAGAGGGCCGATGAATGGCACTTATCACCTTGGAACCTCTTGGAGCCATGGAACTTGAGCTTATTTAATAAGTTCTAGCTTCTTGCTGATCCTCTAGTTGTTGGTGTTTGCTTGCTTGTTTTTGATTTTAGAGATTGTGACTGGCCACTGGCTTGAGATATCAGTAACCGAATATATGCAAGATGGGCCACGAATAGATCTGTGTGGTGCGAGGGAAAGACTGTCATGAACCCTAGTAATTCCTCATTCTAAGTACGCTCAGCTTACCTCTGAATTCACCTGAAACTGCAGCTTAAAAATTGAACCACCTCAACCAATCAGGCTGAGTATTCTTTGTCCCTCTGTAGGACAATTATGAGGCAGTTCCATCCCATAGTGGTAACCCACTATTTGTCGGACTTGTTGGCATTTTTATCTTCCCTTTCTATGCTTCCTCATTGTGCTTCTTTATCTCTTCTTAAATGAGCTACTTGTGCTCAAGACCGTGTCTTGGTATCTGCTCCAAAGGAGACATTCGAACTAAGACAATGATAATTTTCATGATTACACTCATCGTTAAGTTTTCTGTGGGGAAACCACGCTCCCAAAGCAGAATTATACTTGAGAAACTCAATCTAAGTTGTCTGCTGTTAATACCATTCCGAGAAATAAAGGCTAGTGAAGTTACACACACTCAGGTTATGTTCCACTAACAATTGTTTGAGTCAGCTGATTAACAATGTATTTAATCTGTGGAAGAGTTTTCTATGTACGTTACATATTTTGGTTTCCAAAGAAACTGTTTTATCCTTGCTCAGTGGTGTGCTCTTTGAGAACTTGAATACAGTTCAGCTAAGAGGTAAGGGAAAAACCCCATTCTGCATTCCTTTGAGGAAATGAATTTGATGACCTGCCTGGAATATTGCTTTATGTTACTGTAATTTCCAAGCTGCTGCTGTTATTACCCTCCATACGTTTGGTCTCACCATGCACACTTGAACTATCTTTTCCATAGGCAGGGATGTTTAAGGACTCATGAGTTCCTCCTGGCCTGTTTTGGGCATTTGGGTGCTGTTCTGACTTTATACTAATCTCCAATAAAGTTGCTGTTTTACTTTTCCTGCCCATAACTTTGTCCAGTTTCTTTTGTTAGCCAATTTTTCACCTGCCTTCACCCACATACTCCCAAGCCACTGTAAAAATATGACCAAAGCTTCCCAAACTAGTGATCTCTAACAAAACTCTAGCCTTGTTTTATATTTCATGAAAGTGGATAATAAAGTTGAGCATCAGAGGAACTTTGGACCTCTCATTCTTCAGACTGGAGGGATGTTATGGAAGGCCTTGTTACAGAATATACCACTTATCTTTTGGTATTTGAACCTGAATTCCAAAATAACAATAAGAGTCTCACCCCGTATCCTGCTAGAGGGCAAGGATTGTGGAGGACAGGATTCCTGATAACTGTGTGTTTCTTATTGTAGGCATTCGTAACTTTACTTCTGTCTCTCCAGATTATGTGTAATAATTTAATTTCCTTGCCTCTTCATGTCTTTGTTTCTTTCATTCATTCTTTTCCCCCGTTCTTTTATTAATATTGGAATTCTGCCATATGAAACGGAATGAAATTCTAAATTTCTACTCCTTGTGTGACTCATTTATTAAGTCCTACTCTGTACTCCACTCCAAGTAAAATGTTTATCTCGTTACCCATCATATTCCTACATGATTCTTTGAGCCAAGATAAAATGATAGTTAATACTGTTTTCAGAGTGTCTAACCTATACCCCTGGGGCAAATAATAATTTTTAAAAAAGAGGTAAATGTTAACATTTTATAACTATGAAATAAAAGTAGTGTATTTTTAATGCATATTTTTCAGAAGGGAAAATGGATTTAGCACTTACTTGAGATCTATATATAAAAATAATGAGCTTTCCTCTTAGGGGCTTTTTCCATTACTGTAATGTCCCATACTCTAAAAAAAATACAATAGGGTTGCTCTCTCACCATAAATCTCTTTTTTATATTGAATGTGTATTTTAAAAAGATAATAGAGCCATGTAAAATTTTCATTCATTGTTGAAAAATAAAAAGATGATAATAAATGTTTTGGAAATATAACTATTTTCTTGAAAATATTTTAAGAAATGTCAAACTTGATTTTTCAGAGATTGCCACTATAAATACAGTTTATATTATCTGGCCCTCCCATTTGAAAAAAATCCTTCCTTGGACTTTGGAATGCATTCTTCTCTGCAGTCTGAGACTCATGAATTGGTGGTGAATTTTGGGGTTAAGACCTTTGGGGATATGACTGTGGCAGTGACACCATTTGGGTCATTTAGGGAGAGGATATGGAGTCTAATTGTCCTGGAAGTAAAGATTTTACATAAAATGCTAAACCTACTACCCTTGAAGAAGAAACATCCTGAATTTGACTATCTTGAATATCTAGTGTTACTCTTTTTTTTTCCCCCAGTAGTCCAGTTGTATGCCAGCTTTCACAGGTGGCAACGTGAAGGCAACATTTAAACTAAATTTAAGTATTAGCTTTTATCTAATGAATGACTCTCAGAAACAATGAATTTTTTACCTGCTTTTTTTGAATTTTACTATCAATTCTCATCATGTATAACTGCATGACATATCATAGTTAACTTATTTGCAATCCAGCAGGTCAGAAAAAAATGTCCCTTGTGTATAATTAAAACCATTTCTACCTAAATTACCAAATTTGTTTCCTCCCCAAATTTCTTTCCACCTAGGTGAGAGAGTTTTGCTTTCATTCTTTCTAGGACCTTTCTATGGTTTTCTTAAACTGAATTACCAAACAACAAAATTATGTATGAGTGAGGGACTACAGAACAGTGAAGGGCGTGTGAGTGGTTCAGTGGGTTGAGTGTCTGCCTTCAGCTCAGGTCATGATCCCAGGGTCCTGGGATCAAGTCCTATGCTGGGCTCCCTGCTCCTCTGGGAGCCTGCTTTTCCCTCTGTCTCTGCACCTCTCTCTCTCTCTCTGTCTCTCATGAATAAATAAATAAAATCTTTAAACAAAATGAAGAATAGTGTAAGACTTCTGTGTGTGCATACAGTGCTGTAGTGTAAAGTACCCTTCTTCACACTGTATTATGTTGAAAATGATTATATTTTACCACATACTGGAATAAACAGAAGAGACTAGTTTCGGGGCTCCTGGGTGGCTCAGTGGGTTAAGCCTCTGCCTTCAGCTCTGGTCATGATCCCAGGGTTCTGGGATCGAGCCCCGCATTGGGCTCCCTGCTCAGAGGGGAGCCTGCTTCTCCCTCTCTCTGCCTGCCTCTCTGCCTACTTGTAATCTCTCTCTCCCTCTCTCTCTCTCTCTCTCTCTGTCAAGTAAATAAATAAAAATCTCGAAAAAAANTCTCTCTTTAAAATAAATAAATACATAAAATATTTAAAAGAAAAAAAAGGAGACTGGTTTCTGTTGGTTGGATATCACCCCTGGGAATCTGGCTATTTCAGTCCCTTCCTGAATCCACAGAGTCCGATGAGGTTGATATCTTAGTAACCACTAGAACTACAGTAGTGTGTTCTGACATATTGGTTGGGAAGCCCTCCTTTATTTCTTTGTTAGATTTGCTTTTTACACAGAATTCCATTTCCCGCCCCTCATGATTGATTTATGATTCAGGGTGTTTCAGGTGTGGAAGATAATATTAAATCTCTCTTTTTTCCACGTTTAGTGAAAATGGTCTCTTCACAAAATTTGTAATATTTATTATTTCTATACAATGAGAAATGTTAAAATGAGCAAGTTTCTTCTTCCCTTCTATTCTCCTTTCTTCCACCACCTGATATAAAATAGTAATATTGTATTTCTATAATTATTTCCTTGAAATTGTTAAATATGTTAGTACATCTTTAATTTTTTAGTTGTAAATGATTTACACTGAGTCCTGACTATATTGATGATAGTAGAGCAACTGTTTTCTTCTAAGAATTTTAAGGTTTCTGGTCTTACCTTCAAGATTTTAATCCACTTCCAGGTAATTTTTGTGTATGGCATAAGATAGTAATGATAGTTTTATTTTTTTTATTTTTCTTGTTAAAGATTTTATTTATTTATTTGACACACAGAGAGAGATTACAAGTACGCAGAGAGGCAGGCAGAGAAAGAGGAAGCAGGCTCCCCGCCGAGCAGGGAGCCCGATGCGGCCTCGATCCCAGGATGCTGAGATCATGACCTGAGCCTAAAGCAGAGGCTTTAACCTACTGAGCTACCCAGGCGCCCAGTAATGATAGTTTTATTCTTTTGCATGTGACTGTCCAGTTTTCCCACCATTATATTTACTGAAGAGATGGCAATTTCCCCTTGTATATCCTTGGCTCCTTTGTTTTAAATGTATTGATCATACGTTGATAGGTTTATTTCTGGACTTTCTGTTCTGTCCTGTTAATCTTTGTATATTTTTATGGTAATGCCATACTGTTTTAATTACTATAGATTTGTAATATAGTTAGAAATCAGGGAGCATAGTGGCTCTAGCTTTGTTCTTTTTTTCTCAAGATTGTTTTGACTACTCAGGGTCTTTTGTGGTTCAACACAAATTTGAGGATTGTTTGTTCTATTTCTGTGAAAATTATCATTGGAATTTTGATAGGGATTGCATTGAGTCTGTAAATTTTCTCTGGGTAGTGTGGCCATTTTAACAATATTAATCCTTCCAATCCATGAGCACAGTTTATCTTTCCATGTGTTTGTGTCATCTTCATTCTGTTTCATCAGTATCTTAGAGTTTTCAGAGTACAGGTCTTTCAACTCCTTGGATAAATTTATTCCTTAACATTTCATTCTTTATGATGCATTTGTAAATGAGGTTGTTTTCTTAATTTGTTTTTCTGAGAGTTCAGTGTTAGTGTATAGTAATGAAATCTATTTTTGCGTATTGATTTTGTAACCTACACCTTTACTGATTTTGTTTATCTGAACAGATTTTTGGTAGAGTTTGTAAGGTTTTCTATAAATGAAATCATGTCTTCTGCAAAGAGTGACCATTTTGTTGCTTTCTTTCTAGTTTGGATGCCTTTTGTTTATTTTTCTTGCATAATTTCCCTGGCTAGGATTTCCAAAATTGTACTGAATAGAAGCGGCAAGAGTGAACGTCTCTTTCTGGTTCCTGATCTTAGAGGAAAAGCTTTTAGCTGTTCATCATTGAGTATGTCTGCTGTGAGCTTATCATACATGGCCTTTATTATGCTGAGGTGCCTTCACTCTGTACCTGCCCTATTGAGAGTTTTTATCATAAATGGGTGTTGGATTTTGTCACAAACTTTTTCTGCATCTCCCGAAACTGTCATAGCGGTTTTTATCTCTTGTTTTGTTAATGTGGTGTATCATGTTGATTGATTTGCAGCTATTGAGTCATCCTTCCATCCCTGGAATAAATCCCCCCTTGCTCATGGTATATGATCCTTCAAATATATCGTTGAATTTGGTTTGCTAATGTTTCATTGAGGACTTTTGAATCTATGTTCGTCAAGGATACTGGCCTATAGTTTTTTGTTTGTGTGTGTATTCATTTGGGTTTTTGTTCATTTGTTTTTTAGTGTCCTTGTCGTTTTGGGAACAGTCATGGTGGCCTTGTAAAATGAGTTTGGAAGCATTCCTTCCTCTGCAGTTTTTTTGGAAGAGTTTGGGAAGGATCAGTATTGAATCTTCTTTGAACATTTAGTAGAAATCACCAGTAAAGCCATCTGGTTGCATCTGTTGAAAGTTTGCCAAAACCTTTCAGTGTTCCAAAGGAAGGAATCTCAGTTAGCTCCCAGTTTCAAGCTAATTGGAAGTCACACCCTTAGGCAGCAGCTTTTAAAGTATGAAAATATATGCAGTACCCTGGGACCACAGTTGTAAATCCTCCTGACCAGGAGATCCAGAGGTGTATGACATTTGCAAAATTGGGTCTCCTGATGAGTCGATGAGCAACATATAAATTCCTTTCTGAGAAGTAAAGCCACAATGTAGCCAGCCCTAGGGTAAGTGCAAAGGTGACTTTCCCTGGCTTACATTCCCTAAGAGCCTTGGTAGCCTCTTCATCTGTGCCAAACCTAATGCCTTTTAGGCTGAAGCTCAAAGACAAGTAAACAGATTCTTTTCATAGGAAGGCTTGGGATATATTTCAATCTGCTGTCTCTGCAGTGCCTGGTGGTGATAGCCTGCTGAGAACTGTCTCTTTGGTTGTTTCAGGCCTATGAGGCCCAGAGAGGCAAGCACCCCTGGCCAGAGCCAGGTGATTGGGTAGGGGAGTCCCTACCACAGGTTGTCCTCTGTGTTTTCCCTGTGGACCTGCCAGCTTTTGCAAGGCAGCTTGAGTGCAGGGCCCAGAAAGGTCCACTGACTTCAGCTTTAGTGAGGCAGTAGGAGAACACAGGGTCAAGACACATCCAGGGGTTTTAGTGAGGGAGTGGTAGAGCTCTGGGGTGGGGCTGACTGCCAGCTTTAGTGGGGCGACCGGAGAGTGCTGTGACTGTGCTAAGCTTCTGGCACTAGCCAGGTGGAAAGGGAGTGCAGAAATGGTGCTTGTCAGTGCATGTGTCCTGGAGAGAGTCCAAAGAGGCCCTGTCTCTTGAGCAGATGCTTTAAATCTAGCAAATGAATCTTCTTCACAGTCTAAGGCACTTTTCAAAGAACTGCTTTTGGATTGGGTTCTGGGGTGAAGGAGCCTTTGGAAATCAGAATCTCAACTCCCTAAAGTCTTTTCTGTCTCCGAGATGTAAGCCCAGTTGTTTTTCAAAGTTAGGTGTTTTGGGGGCTCATGTCTCTCTGATTCAGGTTGCAAGGGTGGGCATATCTTACATAGGGCACAAACCCCTTACTCAGGGAGAAGCTCTGTCCACATTTGTGAGATCCCTACAGCCCTTGGAATGGCATTTTTGGTGAGACCACATCTCTTCCTCTCCTACCTGCCTTGATGTTGCCCTTTTATCCTTTGCCGCAGAGGAGCTTTTTAGCTGGTTTTCAGGTCTTTTTCAGGAGGAGCTGTTTGATAAATAGCAGTACGTTTGGTGTGTCCAAGGAAGGAGATGAAGTAAAGGTCTTTCCATGCTACCATCTTGGACTGCTTTTTCTGTCTCTAATCCTTTTGTTGTTTAATTACATTTCTTTTTGGTTGCTTTTGAAATTATGTTTGCACAATGACTAGTTCTTTTATGTGTTGCCCAATATTGTGCTCAGTTCACCGAGATATTTGTCTTTTTATCTCTAACTTCTGGCGGTCTTGGATCATCTCTCTTCTCCAAGTCCACTTTATCTTGACTGATAAGATCTTACACAGTCTTACTTTCCTTGACCTCCCTGATAGAGTTTCCTCCTCCCTTCTCCTGGTTTTCTCAGTTCCAGGATACTGTTCCTCAGTGTTCTTGGCACATACCAGGCATGTTCTTGAGAGACTTGGCTGTTCTCTTTTGCTGGAATGTTTTCCTCTCACACGTCAACACCCCTTGCTTCACCCCTTGTCTCACTTGCTTCTGGTCTTTATCTCAAAAGTCATGGTGAAGCCTTCACCCCCTCTGCAACTTCAGTCTTCTTCCAAAATTTCATATTCCCCTTCCTGTTTTTTCTCCTTATTTATTAACACTGCCCGTGCACTATTTTAATTCTTTACCTTGATTGTGTCTTTCCAACTAGGAAAAAACCCTTAAAGAAATTTTGTCTCTCTACTACTTTATCTTCTGCACCAGATACAGAATAGGAGTTTGTTAAATAGTATCAAATGAACAAACAAATAGAGGAGTTAGGGATCTTCTCAACTTTATTTTCCAAATATTTCATTTAAATGTTACTTTTTCACCATCAGGTTTTTCACATGAACATGCTCTTTTTTTTAATTTTGCTTCTTATACCTTTCTATACTGCTTAATTTTACTGATGTAATGTTTTCCCTATTCTATCTGAAGTTCAGAAGCCATTTTGATGCTTTTGTTCTGCTCACTACTTTCCACTAGTCTTCAACTTCCTTTAACCTATTTTTTCTCAGAAAAATTCATACAGCACTAAAATAGCTCATTGGAAGAAGTTATTGTGCATGTTTTGGCATGGATTACCAGGCTTCGTTGTAGAATACCAGGGCTAGAACTTTTTTAAATTATCAGATACCTAACTGTTAGTGTCTTTGAGTTTTTCTCTGGCACTGGTAAGGTACCTAGTACCTAAGAGGCTGCCAGTGTTCTCAGACCAGATAGAGGGAGGATAGAACATCTCACCACTTGAGAGGAATAATCTTTCTTTCCTTCTTCCCTTCTTCCTTTCTTCCCCCCTTCCTTCTTTCCTTTCCTTCCTTCCCTTCCTACCCTTCTTTCCTTCCTTCCTTCCTTCCTTTCTCTCTCTCTCTCTCTCTCTCTCTCTCTCTCTCTCTCTCTCTCTCTCTCTTTCTATTTTTCTTGGAAGAATTTTATCCTTCTTCAGTATGGTTCCACCTCCTCAGTGGGCACCATATGTGTCCCAGTACCCTCTGTTCCTGGCTAAATCTCTCCAGAGAGGAAAATTCTGGTTTTATCCTGAGAGGGGAAAAGTTGTTTTCTTACTTCTGGGATAGAAGAAGCGATCTGTAACCCAGCTTCAGAGAGCTCTGTTCCCTAAAACTCCCTGGTGTTTCTGTGATTCTTTGGTGTAGTTTGTGCTATAACTCTTCTGTAGCAAGTTTAGAATCTGGCTTCTCTAAGTCTATGTCATGTACTACCAATATATCTGTCCTCTGGATTTCACATTTCAGTTTGCGATCATCTTTCCCATTCCTAGTCCCTTTTTTTACCTTTTTTTTTCTCCTTAAATCTCTAGTGTAATTTCAGGACAGAGCAGAGAAAAACACATGGTTTAGTTCATACATTTAAAATGGTAACACTACTTAAAGGGTTATTATTTTGCATCTTTAATGAACTCATTTGAGTGTACCCAATACCTAATAATTTTTAGTTAAGAAATTTAGACCAATAGAAGAATTTGGGTCACTTAATTTCCCATATTTCTTATTTAAAAGAAAGTGATTTATCACAATAGAGGAGGAAAATCCAGTATAATTTTAGAACATCAAAAGGCCAGTATATGAGCTGTGGCATTAACTCTGCCCTCAGCCATTTGTCTACCTTACTGGTCCTCAGTTTCCCACTTCGTTATTTGGTAGATTTAGATAACTGGTCTCTGAAATCATCCTAGAATAAATATTTTACTTTGTATTTATCTAAATAGGCTTCCATTGGCTTGTATGTTTTAGTACAAGTTCCACTGACTCCCAAAATATGTAAAATGCTCATATTGTGTTGCCATTTTATCGAGATTTTTTCTGACTCCTATTTTTATTGCAGGTATTAGGATTGAGTTCTGACATTTGCTTCTTGTTAGCAGTACTGGAAAAGAATTTAATCATCCTCAGTTAGCAAGAATGTGTTGTGTTCCCAGGCCCTGTTGAAGTTGTTATTTGTCAGATGAATAGGGAAATCATTAGAGGTAGACAGTTCCTTAGGGATCATTGATCTGACTTCCTCCTTTCACAGAGGATGAATTTTAGGCCTGTACAGCTGACCCTTGATCAATGTAGCTTTGAAGTGAGCAGGTCCACTTATGACCATTTTTGTTTTTTTTTTTTAAGAGTTAATGGCAAGTTGGGACACCTAGGTGGCTCAGTTGGTGAAGCAGCTGCCTTCGGCTCAAGTCATGATCCCAAAGTCCTGGGATGGAGTTCTGCATCAGGCTCCTTGCTCAGTAGGGAGCCTGCTTCTCCCTCTGCCTCTACCTGCCACTCTGCCTGCTTGCACTCTCTCTCTCTCTGACAAGTAAATAAAATATTAAAAAAAAAAGCTAATAGCAAGCAAAATCCACAAGGTATTTATTTACAATTGCCTACCACTGTCTCCAAAGAACAAAATGGAAGGCAACTGATACAGAATTTGTACCTGAGTACCGAAGGCGGTCCGCCAGGCCAGCAGCAGCCTCAAGGGCCCTCAGACCATGCAGGGCGTAGGTTGGCCCTCTGCTCACAGGGTGGTCAGGTTGCATGCCTGAGGTTGGTGGCCAGTGGGCTACAGTAGGGGATGGTGCCCAGAGAGCGGGGATGGCGCTGTGCTGTCCAGGTAGCCCTGAGCCCCCTGGCGCTTCTGCCCCCTGAGCCTTTCATGTCCCAGGGCAGCCATGGGCCTTAGATCCCTCTCCAAGTGGTACCCCAGCCTCACAACCCCCTTAAGACTCTAGCTGCTGGTGGCCATAGGTTAGCAGTACACCTCTAGACAGATGGGGGAGATGGGCCACACCTGTAGGCCCTCATTGCCATCTGTGGGCCGATCTGGCCACAGCTGCTGCTGAGGAGAGGCTACTAGGCCCTGGAATGTCACCATCTGGAGGGTAGGCCTGCCACTGGTCCTGTCCCAGAGGGGTGACCTGGCCCACCTCTACACAATTTGTTTTCAATAAATACATGTGCAGTACTGTAAACATGTCCTTTTTCTTCCTTATGATTTTCTTAACATTTTCTCTTCTCTGGCTTACTTATTTTAAGAATACAGCATGTAATACACATAAAATGTAAAATCTGTGTTCATTGACTAGGTTATTGGCAAGGCTTTTAGTCAAAGGTAGGCTATTAGTAGTTATGTTTTTAGGGAGTCGAAAGTCATATGTGGCTTTTTGACCATATTGGTGATTGGTGGCCCTGACCCCTGCCCTGTTCAAGGGTCAACCGTATAGTGATAGTAGATGTTTACTGTCATAGTGAGCTTTAATTAAAGGGTACTTCCAAGAACTGAACTCTTACTATCCCAGATCCTGACGCATTCAGGCTTCTATCTCTGCTGTTGTAGTCAGCTTCTTCACTTTTGTTTTATTGTGGTTTTGTTCTGTTTTGTTTTATTGGCCTGTACACTGATGGCAAATAGGGTGCAACATTGTCCACTGTGACTTAGCTCTTACATTGGTAATTCAGCTTGGATTCTCAACAGCAGCCACACAGTGTACTCCTTCTTGTAGACATGTTTTACTTCTCCATTCTTAGGTACTGATTCAGTAGCTTCATTTCTTTTTTTAAGACACCATCAAAGCATAGTAAAACAGAGCTTACCAAATAACAAACTATTACCATCAGAAATTTTAAATGATAGCTGGAGAAAATTAGACTCCTTCTTAAAACATTAAAGACTGTTCTCTTTAGATTTGTCCAATAGTTAGAATTGGAGAGAAGATATATTATAGAGAAGATACTATTTTAGCATTTTTACTCTCCCAGAATTTTATCCCTTGTCAATTGAATATAGCAAAAATGACTTTTTTTAGTGGTTTTATTATTATTATTATTATTATTATTATTATTATTATTATTTGTCCCAGGGGTACAGGTCTGTGAATCATCAGGCTTACACCTTAAATATGACTTCTTTACCTTAAGATTTATATACATATAGGGCGCCTGGGTGGCTCAGTGGGTTAAAGCCTCTGCTTTCGGCTCAGGTCATGATCTCAGGGTCCTGGAATCGAGGCCAGCATCGGGCTCCCTGCTCGGCGGGGAGCCTGCTTCCTCCTCTCTCTCTGCCTGCCTCTCTGCCTACTTGTGATCTGATCTCTCTCTCTGTGTCAAATAAATAAATAAAATCTTTTAAAAAAAGATTTATATATCTATATATCTATATCTATATATATTTTTTTCCTTTCAGAGCAAAAATAATTTTCAAGAAAGATATTTTCAATGGTAGGATGAAAGCTAGGGGCTGGAGGTATGAAGGGAGGTATTCAGTTTTACTTACAATGAATTTACCAGAGTGTAGCTCTTTTCCATAGGTAATAATACTCATTTGGGAGATTTCTTTACTGCATATTTTTATTTTTTTAATTTAGTTTTTTTTATTTTAGGTAGGAACTATGCGTAATGCACAGCTCAGACTCATGACCCCACTATCAAGAGTCACATGCTGTACCAACTGATCTGGTCAGGCACCACTGTACTTAGTTTGAAACATAATGAATTATATGAATTCCATGAGCAATTTCACTAAAAATGTTAGAATACGAGTTAAGCATTGGTAAACCTACTCATTTTCATTAACATCTGTGAGGTGCCTAGTTAGATCCTGTATATCGAATAAGAAACTTGCACATTTAGAAAGGTTTTGCATAAAAAAATTTAACATCAAAATTTTTAAATTCATAAATTAAGAATTTTCATTTTGGTCATAGTAACAGTTCTCTTGATGATGCATTCGACTATTTAAAGTGAGAGAAAAAAATGCCTCCTATTCTATGGTTGAAATAAAAATAAGAATCCTGCAATCCTACTTTTTCTTTAAAGTTTTGAAAGTTATGTGTTTGTATAAGTAAATCATAAACTATTCAGTAAAATTAAAAAAGACTGAATAAGTGCAAAATGATTTTCCATTTTGGATTTTTTTTTTTATTTGAGAGAGCAAGAACTAACAGGGAGGAGAAGACTCTCTGCTGAGCAGGGAATCTGATGTAGGGCTCAAGACCCAGGACCCTGAGAACCTGAGCTGAAGCAGATGCTTAACTGACTGGGCCTTCCAGGGGCCCCTTCCATTTTGGAATTTTTAATCCACCCCAGTGGATTCTAGGATGCATCAACTAATTATTGATACCACAATTATAGAATATTCTTGAGTATTTGCTTCTGTGTTGTGGTTCCAGAGATATTATTTGAGTAAGTCCTGTCTGTTTCACTTGTATTCACTTTAGTCTTTTATACTTTTGCAACTTTGAGCTTTATTATGGTCAATTTTTAAATTGTTTTCCGTGGCTTTCACTCTTGTGAAGCAGCACTTGTTTTTGGTTTTTTGCTGTTTTTTTTTTCTGTTTTTCTTCAAGAGGAGGTCATTTTCCACTAACAATACAGATCTAACCAGAAGGCCTCACAGAAATTGAAAATTAGAAGGTTCTAGGAAAGCAGAAAAAAAAAACATGGTGAGACATGGTGACTACTACAACTTACCCTACTCATATAATAAATTTCATGTATATTAATCCATGGCTTTCCTTTCTCTAACTTGTAGGGTTGCTTAAATCTCTCTCTCTCTCTCCCTCTCTCTCTCTCTCTCTCTCTCTCTCTCTCTCTCTCCTTTTTACTTTGTTTTTTTCAGTGATCCAAGATTCATTGTTTATGCACCACACCCAGTGCTCCATGCAGTAAGTGCCCTCCTTAATACCCATCACCAGGCTCACCATCTCCCTTCCCCCTTCACCTCCAAAACCCTCAGCTTGTTTCTCAGAGTCCACAGTCTCTCATGGTTTATTTCCCCCTCTGATTTACTCCATTTCACTTTTCCTTTCCTTCTAAAGTCCTCCATTTTATTCCTTAGTTCCACAAGTAAGTGAAACCATATGATAATTGACTTTCTTTGCTTGAGGTACTTCACTCAGCCTAAATCTCTTTAATTCAGATGCAAATAGAGTTCACATACTAAAATGGGGATGCTTCCAGAGTGGGGAAAAGGAGGATTTTTATTAAAGAAAATAAAAACAGGATGTTTTTCTGGGTGTGGATGGGAGGCTGTTCCTCCCTATGTCAACAGTTCTCACCAGTAAAGGCAGCATCTTCCCTAGGGTCATGCTGGTATGAGGCTTCGCCAGTTGGAGTGAGGTAGAGTGGACATTTTTTTTAATGCCTTACACCAGCTTCCTATTTCTTCCTCTAGTAAAAAGATAAAATAACTTGTAAAAAGACAAAAAAAATATATGGATAAAATCATCAAAGGTAGCCTTGAAAGGGAGTTTATAAGCAGTGTATGCTCTGAGCAGTGTGTGGAAATACAGATATCTTTTTTTTTCTTTAAAGATTTTATTTATTTATTTATTTGACAGAGAGAGAGAGAGAACAAGTAGGCAGAGAGGCAGGCAGAGGGAGAGGGGGGAAGCAGGCCAGATTCGGGACTTGATCCCAGGACCCTGAGATCATGACCTGAGCCAAAGGCAGAGGCCCAACCCACTGAGCCACCCAGGAGCCCAGAAATACAGATATCTTAACATTGGCTTTCTTAGAATTTCACTCTCCGCATAGACCCCATTCACTTTTTTACTCCCCATGTTCAGAACAGGGCCTGAAACCTAAGTGGTCCTCAGGAGCTGCCTATATTTGCTAGGTGTAATTGTCATAAGTTATTTGGGACCATGTAGTTGTCACAAGACAGGAAGTCCTTGCCTTGTCCCCTCATACTCTCATACAGATAATTTTCACATTCTGACGTCAGAGGCCTATGACACTCCAGGAGAGACTTAAAGTACAAGAAGAGACCCATGAGTTAGATACCTCTACAGTAAAAGGATAAGTGGTATGATTCCATTTGTGCTGTTCATATTTAGAAGAATTCTCTTTGTAGAATTTGTTTTACATCTTTCTAATTGGGAGAAAAATGTTCTTTTATACCATTTATAAAGTTTCCCAGACCTATCACAAACTGTTTAATTTAGATGGCTTATTTCGAGGCTACTTGGGTTTTATCGAATTGGAATTTCCAGAGGTTGGGCCAGGACATGTGCATGTTCAGCAGTCCTTCTAGGTGTTTCTGGTATGGTTTGCTGGAGAGAGTCTGTTTATTTGCATGAAGACAACTTCATGCCAAAATGCTTCTCTATCTGGCATTCAAATGTTGTCTTCTTGGTATTCTTCGCCTGCTTGCTTTTACATTGCTCTCTTTTTCTGCATCCTAGTCAAGGCCAGATGGAAGGTATAGCAGCTGAAGCCCTCCTTGACTCCATGCCTCACATGCTCTCTGAGGATCTCTAAGCTGGGAAAGACCCGACAGCAGGCCATGCACTTGAAGCCATTATCCGGGCCCACAAGCCATTCAGGGGTCTTGATTCTGGGATATTCCTCCACAACATGGGGCTCTGGTGAACTGTCAGACTCCTCACTTTCCTCTTGGGCTTCATTATTCCAGCTCCACTCACTTTCAGTTAGGAGGCCCCTTGTACCTGCCTGAGAGGGGGTGATTACTGCATGGATGTTTTTAGGAATGGTCATTTCTTCTATTTTTGTTTTCTCGGAGGGAGGCTCCAGCTCTTCCTCTGAATCATATAAGACAGCCACCCCCCTTTTCATTTGGACACGCATGTAGTAAATTTTCATGAATGATTCCTCTTCAATGTGTACTGAGGACACAGAGGGCTTGGGATCACGGACCGGATGGAATGGAAAGGAGACATGTGGAAAGGGTGAGGAAGCCTCACTTTCCTCGGTGTGTTCAACACCAGGAACATCCTGGTGTGTTTGAGGGACTCCTAGGAAAGAAAATTTCAACCATAAGACAAATAGAGTAAGTATGCGGTGTCTGGAGGAGTCGAGATGGCCATGAGAATATTCCTGCGTGGACATGTGGAGCCTAAGTATATATACATATGATATTTCAGAATTCTCTGAGTGCTGTGTTTTATTTGGGGCATGTACATGATCTAACTATGTGGGAATGAGGGTGTGGTATGTCTTGTGGAGTTGCATGTGTGTTTTGGGACACATCTGGTGAGTTTTTTTAAATATTTTATTTATTTGAGAGAGAGAGAAGAGGTGGAGAGACAGGGACAAGCAAACTCTCTGCTGAGCATGGCTTGGGCTGAGCAGCTCAGTTGTACCTCCCATCCACGCTCAGACCCCACCTGTGTATTTCCCTTACCCTCCTCATTAGCACGAAGGAGCTTAGATAAAGTGGAGAAACAAGAGAAGTATTCTGAGGCAGATGACTTTTCTTCTGCCTCACAGCTAGGAGGGACCACCACAGATGACTCAGGCTGAGGCACATCCTCTGGACTCTTCTGGAATTCTGGTGAATGGAATAAAAACAAAACAATATTATTGAGATGTGGCATTTTCTATAGTCTATATCCAATCAAAAGGGCCACACCGAGTGGATATTGTAAGTTAGACATCATTAGCACATATGAGACTTGCTCTCATAGAAATTTAGGTGATTTCCTCAGTAGAAACTCCATAATTTTAAGATGAATTTACCTTTTAAATCTTCACTTACTCCAAAGTACAAGTAAATAACAATTATTAAAATTGTGTTTATGAAAAAAATAAAAATAAATAAATAAAATAAAATTGTGTTTATGGTGGATGCCCATAATACTGAGTATCTTGCATGTGAGATTTCTGAAGATGTGTAGAGAATAGTGAGCATGTAGAAAGAACCATGCCTGTAAAACAGTATGCTGTCACTAAAGTCAGTTTTATAAAGTTTTAAGAAAAATTCTCCATGTGTACCTATCTACTTCTATATTGATATCTATCTATACACACATACACACACATATATATGTAGAGAGAGGGAGGATAGATAGAATGACAGATATAAAGATATTATAGATACAGATAAAATAAATGTTCAGGACTTCTAGGGAATCCTGGTGCTAGAGATTTTCAAATTAAGACTTCACAAACTTGGCCCAAACTCCTCTTCTATATATGTATTTCCACATTTCTCTTAGATTTTTAATCTTCCCATTCAAATCTTTTAAGAGCTTCTTCCAAAGAAGACAGGGATACTGACATGGTACATTTCTGCCTATTTATTAAGAGCAAAAATCTTGGGCAAAGAGTCCTTGAGTAAAGGGGTCATTTATGGCCACAACTGAGCACTGGCACTGAATTCTAGTTTTTGGCTAACATGATGCCTCAACTTCTTACCTGATTCCCCCTCAGTCCCTCCCCTCCCCCATCACATACCACTGTGAATGAGCTTGTCTGCTAAAGAGACACAAGAAAAATACTATGAGTTTGAGTCCTCTGCCATCTGGTCATGGCCTTGGGCCAACCCAGAGTGTCTGGGAGGTAGAATGTCTTCATCTGTGTTTAAGACTTCTGGGAAAGAGAAGGAAAATCAGACGACATTTTTTTTTTTTGCCTTCACTAAACACTCAAGAAATACCATGTATAATAAGGCACACGACACTTGTCCCCATGAAGATTATAGTCCAGCTTCTGTTCAAAGTTCTGAAATCTAGGTATCTAAAAACATTTGCTGGAATGAAATGTCTGGTTACCTCTGAGAGCCTTATGTTGTTTTCTGCCATGGATCAGAGGCTCAAATTCTTGCCCGGTACATGATAAGGTGCCCGTACTATCACTACTCTGTTTACCACAAGAACAAATTTGGAGTATGTCAGTAACGGTCTTCAGTCTGCCAGCTATGGTTTATGTTATTATAGTCCTGTTGCTTCCTGGAGAGTTCAAATTTTGAGGAAAGAACTGACCGACTTCCACTGCTGGCCCATGGCCTCCTTTTCCAGGTATCTGCTCCTGTGGGTCAGACCTTACCTGATGGCTTTGATGCACAGCTCTGCAGGACCAGGAAACTCCAGTAGGATTCCCCAAGGCCACCTCCAGGCCACAAGTCCCAACACTGGGCACAGCACCCCTGCCTGGAGCTACTGATTACTAAATGGCTCAGCTGTCACTTGGCCCAGTAGCAGTTCTCACCACCCTCACATTCCCCACACACTGTTCTGATTAATTTTTGTATCTATACTTACCATACTCATAAGCCTACCTCTAAACCTTCCCAATCAACAGCTAAATTCTAGGCTGTTGGTTATATTCCTAATAAAATATGGGTATTTCTGGGATCGTCTCTACCTCTGCCACAAATTTAAACATATCGCAAAAATTCCCAGTTACTTTTTTCTTCCTCCTAATCTACATTTCCGAACTCAACTTTCAGGAAATCTGTCAATTTTTGTTCCTGATAAAATAAGTCAAACATACTAAGTCTCTTCCTGGGCTTAAAAACTTCAGTGAAGCTTACAACTCAATTTTTACTTCACAAAATGCATGTACTTTCTCTCTTAGGTCACTGGAGAGTGTCTGAAAGGTCATGTTGGTTTAGGGATGAGACAATTCAGTGGGAGTGGTATATTTTCTAGAGACTTAGTATGTGTGTTGTGTTTGGTGAATACAGTCTGATGTGTGTATGTGTCTGTCATGTTTCCTCAACAATTTTACGTAGAGAGTGTAGGGGTGACATGGCTGTTGTATGTGAAGGTAGCGTGAGCGCCATGGGTGACACTGCAGCATCCTTCCGGAGATGTTCAGGCAGTATGTCTTCCCTGTATTGAGTGATCTGTGTGTCATATACTACTGAAGTTTAAGTAGTTACAGAATATCTATTTGGTTTGTGAGAGAAGTATGGACCTGGGTAATTTTGTGATATCTGCTGAGATTGTGAAAGCCGTGCAGACTGACCATGTAAAGGATGGATGAAAGACTTCATGTGAGCTCCTTGATTGTGGAATTACATGAGGGGCCTAAGGGGCTGGAAACAGGTGAGTTTTACAAAACATTAAATGACTGTATTGACTTTGTGCATTGTTAATGTGAAATTACAAAGTTCTACAAGTGTAAGACTATTTTCGTGAGTTCATGATTAGAGTATCTAAGGAAGGACATTAGAGAAAGCAAGCTTGAGCAATGCATATGCTGCAAAATGAGACGTAGAGGTTCAAGACTTGAGGATCTGAGATTATGAGTGTGTCTGAGAGTGCAAGGATATGGTTGCTGGGAATGGGAAATTCAGGGATGAGTGTTAACAGGAGTAAGTATGAGAGGACATTGTGCTAAGTCCAGCAGTGGGTGTGATGGAATAAATATTTCTGTATGTTTATGATGGTAGGGGGTTGTTGGAGGGAGAATCTAAGGACCTCTTTCAAATCTCTGCCCCTTCTTCACCCATGCAAGGACATATGCTAAGGAGCTCACTCTTCAGAGAAAAAGATGAAATCTACTGGTTTCTCCTTAGATGCTTTATTTAGCTGGTACTTGCTGGTCTATTTCTCACTAGTTGTCAGAGGTCAGTCCACATTCTGACCAACAGAGTTCATGTTCCCCGGTTCAGACTGAGTTTATCTTCTCGTTACTCAGAGAGGTCTGACATTTCCTTAGGTTCCACCTTTGCAAATAGGGCAATATTTTGATAACCATGCACTTTGGATATTTGTCTTTTTTTGAGATTTCCCTTGAATTACCAGGTTTTATTTTATGTAGATGCAATGATTATTTCCTAGACAAGGAAAAGACCTTGTGTTCTCATTGTGTTCCAGACATGGGTTTGGATCAGCTTGCATCTCTCATCTATCAGTTGGTAGACAGCTAATGCTCAGCTGGACCCTCAGCCATACTTACAATTCCCTTTGCCACTTCCCACCTCCAGTGCAGACTCTCTACTTTAGAGTACTCTTATTGTCTGGCACGTCTTTTGGGATAACAGCATTGTTTTCTTCCTGCAGGGAACTATGACCAGGCTGTGCAGCAGCCTTCTGCTTCTTTGAGCATTCTATAATTTGAATTAAAGTTAAAGAGATCTATCCAATATTTCCTCCATTCAATGCATTTGGGCTGCTCACTTTATGTCAGACACACATGGACGCTACAGTCTCTTTTCTGGCCAAAGCTCCAAAATAAAAGTATTGGACAATGTTTCATTTTTCCCAAGTGTTGACAGCTAGCTGGATATAATATATGTACTTTGTCTTTATGGAATCCTGGCAGTGTGTCTTGGACCTGTGCTATCACAGAGTATAGTCAATATATCTTAATATTTGTTTACCTGACTATACATAAATCATTATGTGTGATGAGCTTCATTTTAATTGTTATGGGCTGAATCATGCCTGACCCAAAGATGCCCATATCCTATCCCCAGAACCTGTAATGTTATCTTGTAAGGACCATGGGACTTTGTAAATATTATTAAATTAAGGACCCTGAGATGGGGAGATGACTTTGGGTTAGATGGGTGGGTCCACATGCCATATTTTAAACTTCTGACCTCCAGAACTATAACAGAATACATTTTTCGTGTCTTTAATCCACTAAGTTTTTGGTCATTTGTTAAAGCATTTGATAGCTGATAATAAATATATTAAACTTAAACTAAGGATCTGCACATACTCTAGACTGATGGAGGGGCTTACAAATGGGTAGGCTGTATTTACCCAATTTCCTTTCTTTTCTGAGTGCAGTTTGAGTCGATGGTGTTAACCACTCTGTGCAAAATAAGGGGCCTAGAACACTTGAACTCCTAGTCATCTTATATGTGACTGTCTTCTACTACATCAGTTACACCTGTTTTCATGATCATTGCTCAATTAGTGACTACTGGTTTGGGTGTGTAAATCATCAAAACCAATCAACATTCAATCATAGCCTTCTCAGCTCACCTTTTGTTCCTGTGTTCCAGTTCATCTTTCTGAATAGATTGTTTTTAACTTTTTATATTTTATTTTTTCTTTTTATGTGAAGAATGTCTTTCTTCACACTTATTCATTATGATGTGACTGTTCTTTCCTTCTGCACATTATTTTGTACTGTCATTAGGTTTCTACACTTGCTGTCAGACAAATCACCATTCTTTCGAAAGATTATGTGCTTCTCTCCAGTTGCTTTAATGTCTTTGTTATTAAGGTTCTGAATGGTGGTTTTAGTGTACTTAGGTGTGGATTTATTTTTGCCTTTCCTGTAATGAGCTTCCTAATAATGTTTCCTGATTCCAAGGATTCGTAGCTCCCATTGTTTTGAAAAAGTTGGCAATATCTCTTTGTCTTACGTTCTTTGTTTTACTCTTCCCAAACTTCAATTTGATATTTCATAGTTTCACATTTTAACCTAATTTGTCCTAATCCCTCTTTCATATTTCCCATCTATTGATCTCTCTGATTTATATTTGTAGGTAATTTCCCAGCTCTATCCTTCCAGTCACAAATTTTCTTTTCATCTGTGTTGAATGGGATGTTTAACTCAGCCACATTTTTTATAATTTCTAGAACATTATCATTCATTTCTAAAACTTTGGGGTTTTTAAAATCTTTTTTCTTGGTACTGTTTTATGTTTTTACATCTTTAATAACTGCAAACATTCTTATTTACTATCCCTACGGCATTGTAATTAAATGATCTTAGAAGCTAAAACTTAGTGTTCACTGTGTTTGCAGAATCTACCTTAGATTGTGTGGTTTGTAGTTTTAGACTGTGAGTTCACGTTCAGTAAGTCATTAGCATAGGCCCCTTTAACATGGATGACTATCGATTCAGAGCTCTTTTACATTTTCTGCGGTCAGATATTTCTAGAGTACTACAAGCTATGGTTTAATTTTACATTAATTCTTCACTTGAGGGTTTAACTGACACCACAGCAATTGTGGACACTGTGCCTATGAATTCCACTTCTTCCCTCAATAAATTATATTTTTCCCAAAATGTAGGCACACAGTTCCTCTCTACCCCTAAAAGTGAAAAGTGTTTGTAATGAGTTCCTGTTGAGGGTACAGAAACAGGAGATCCATATTCCCAAATCAGAGTGGAAGATAAGATTTTAACTGGGTCCCATGTGCACCTTCTTCCCACTGGCTGAGGAGAGATACTGAGTTGGATGTCTATAGGACTGTTCAAACCTCCTCTTCCCCCATCTGCCTAGACTTGAAATGCCCTTCCTTTCTCCTTACCAGCAGAAGACAAATGACTGAAGGAGGAGTAACAGGAGAAGTATTCTGATTCAGAGGATACACTTCCCGACTCAGGGACTGGAGGTTTGTTTTCCACAGATGGGCCAGGTTGTGGATCATGTGTGCATAACATTGAGGGTCCTAAACAATTGAATGAAAGTCATAAAAACAGCTGGTTCCATTTTGTTCCCCTCTTACACTCTTGTCCCTAATCTACCCTCTGCACTCCGCCCCCATGGAAATACTTATTTTGTCCTAAATAGTTATCTTTAGTTTGGGCAGAGAATTGACCTATTCCTGTATCCTGTCCTTCTATCTGGATCCTGCTACCATGGTTCCTGATATTCATTCACTGTGGTTAGGATTTTCAGTACTATTTGCCTCCCTTTACATTTGTTCAAGTTTTACCCTCTGCGTTCTACTTTCCTAGAGATTTATAACCTCAAAAGAGACAACCAATGAAGTTTTATTTTTGAAGATCATATTTCTCATTGTTATGTCAGTGTCTCTGTTGCCATAGTAACCAAGCTCACTGCTCACTAGTTAACTGTTTAATATTATCATCGTCTCCTATGGGTGTGTCTGGTATGTGTATTAGGCACCTATTATATCATAATGGTGTGACGGATGNTGCATGCAATGCACTTTGTGTGTGTAAGTTCCTAACACATTGCATAAAACAGGGCCAGGGCTTAATGTGTAACTGACTTGGTGTTTGTGAATCTGAATATGGGGTGAATTTTTTGTGAGTGAGAATGGTGTGCATGCTTTGTTTGTTTTAGTTTAGCACGTATCCACGTGTGTAAATTCCACATCCTATGACTACAGATTTGGGTGTTTATATGTTGTTACAGGAATTAGATGTACCAGGTAATTATTAGGAATATTGTCTTTGAGACTAGAATTGGTGTAGTTGTGAAATCTAAGGGAATAATGAAAGAACATTAGAGGATGTAGAAGTCAAAGTTGTAAGAGGAAGGATATATGAGCTTTGAGACTATGTGAAGACCCAAAATAAATGGAGGTGTAGAGAAGACTGTGAGAGTTTAATATATATGTATATATGTATATATATATAATATATTATAATATTATAATAATATAATATATATTATATATATAATAAATTTCACAGATTTAATGATGAGTGAAAGAAACCAGACACAAACTATACATTGTATACTTCTCTGAAAATTAAAACATGGGGATAACTAATCTAGAGTTTCAGAAGTCAGGGAAATCATCTTTTTTTTTATGGTGGAGACAACAACATGGCATAGCAAATTTAGAAGCATGTGGAAGATTATAAGGAATTGAATGATGAGGATAAAGAGTACAGAGGGTCTGTATAGTGATGAATGTCAGAACGCAGGCTACCAAAGCACATGGAAGGGATGGGTCTTGGACTGGATGTCTCTGTACTCCACCTCAAGGCCAGCTCTTGAGGATCCACCTACTTCTGGTCTATTTCAAGCTGTTGGTACTTTCACGCCTTCCTGGTAACATAAATGCTTTGGTGGTTCATACTGACATACCCTTCCATGTTTCTCTGGTAAAATTCTCATACCTGGNTCAGAGAGATCATATGATAATTGTCTTTCTCTGATTGACTTATTTCACTCAGCATAATACCCTCCAGTTCCATCCATGTCGTTGCGAATGTATAGAGTACTACAAGCTATGGTTTAATTTTACATTAATTCTTCACTTGTAGGTTTAACTGACACCACAGCAATTGTGGACACTGTGCCTATGAATTCCACTTCTTCCCTCAATAAATTATATTTTTACCAAAATGTAGGCACACAGTTCCTCTCTACCCCCTAAAAGTGAAAAGTGTTTGTAATGAGTTCCTGTTGAGGGTACAGAAACAGGAGATCCATATTCCCAAATCAGAGTGGAGGATTAGATTATAACTGGGCCCCACGTGCACCTTCTTCCCACTGGCTGAGGAGAGATAATGAGTTGGATGTCTATAGGTCTGTTCAAACCTCCTCTTCCCCATCTGCCTAGACTTGAAATGCCCTTCCTTTCTCCTTACCAGCAGAAGACAAATGACTGAAGGAGGAGTAACAGGAGAAGTATTCTGATTCAGAGGATCCACTTCCTGACTCAGGGACGGGAGGATTGTTTTCCACAGATGGGCCAGGTTGTGGATCATGTGTGCATAACGTTGAGGGTCCTAAACAATTGAATGAAAGTCATAAAAACAGCTGGTTCCATTTTGTTCCCCTCTTACACTCTTGTCCCTAATCTACCCTCTGCACTCCGCCCCCATGGAAATACTTATTTTGTCCTAAATAGTTATCTTTAGTTTGGGCAGAGAATTGACCTATTCCTGTATCCTGTCCTTCTATCTGGATCCTGCTACCATGGCTCCTGATATTCACTCACCGTGCTTAGGATTTTCAGTACCATTCGCCTCCCTTTACATTTGTTCCAGTTTTACCCTCTGCGTTCGACTTCCCTAGAGATTTATAACCTCAAAGGAGACAAGCGATGAAGTTTTATTTTTGAAGATCATATTTCTCATTGTTATGTCAGTGTCTCTTTTGCCATAGTAACCAAGCTCACTGCTCACTAGTTAACTGTTTAATATTATCATCGTCTCCTATGGGTGTGTCTGGTATGTGTATTAGGCACCTATTATATCATAATGGTGTGACGGATGCAATGCGCTTTGTGTGTGTAAGTTCCTAACACATTCCAGAAAATGGGGCCAGGGCTTAATGTGTAACTGACTTAGTGTTTTTGAATCTGAATATGGGATGAATTTTTTGTGAGTGAGAATGGTGTGCATGCTTTGTTTGTTTTAGTTTAGCACATATCCACGTGTGTAGATTCCACATCCTATGACTACAGATTTGGGTGTTTATATGTTGTTCTAGGATTTAGATGTACCAGGTAATTATTAGGAATATTGTCTTTGAGACTAGAATTGGTGTAGTTGTGAAATCTAAGGGAATAATGAAAGAACATTAGAGGATGTAGAATTCAAAGTTGTAAGAGGAAGGATATATGAGCTTTGAGACTATGTGAAGACCCAAAATAAATGGAGGTGTAGAGAAGACTGTGTAAGAGTTTATACATATATATATTAATATATATATATTATATATATAATTATATATTGTATATTATATATTATGTATATTATATATTATATATATTATATATATAGTAAATTTCATAGATTTAATGATGAGTGAAAGAAACCAGACACAAACTATACATTGTATGCTTCTCTGAAATTTAAAACACGGGGATAACTGATCTAGAGTTTCAAAAGTCAGAGAAATCATCACTGTTTTTATGGTGGAGACAACAACATGGCATACCAAATTTAGAAGCATGTGGAAGATTATAAGGAATTGAATGATGAGGATAAAGAGTACAGAGGGCCTGTATAGTGATGAATGTCAGAACGCAGGCTACCAAAGCACATGGAAGGGATGGGTCTTGGACTGGATGTCTCTGTACTCCACCTCAAGGCCAGCGCTTGAGGATCCACCTACTTCTGGTCTATTTCAAGCTGTTGGTACTTTCACACCTTCCTGATAACATAAATGCTTTGGTGGTTCATACTGACATACCCTTCCATGTTTCTCTGGTAAAATTCTCATACCTGGACCCTATCCCACCATTTCTTAAAAAACAAAAACAACAACAACAACAACAACAACAACAACAAAAACAGTGCTCTCTGCTGATCTTTTTGGAATTACTCCAGTCCTATTAAGGATTTTCCCTGGAAACTGATGGTTTCTGTTGATCATGGGAGAAGACAGGACACAGTTTGAGTTTCTGCACTGGGCAGCCTTTTATCAACTGATGGAGAGAATCACTCAGTTCATCTCTGGCCTCTGCCTAGGTCCCAATTTATTCAATAAACTCTCCTTACCAGCACCAGCGACATTGACTTCTGGAGAGATGCTGGAGGAAGAAGATGAAGCCTTTGCTGCCTGGGCTGAAGTTGAAGCCTCTGCCAATTGTTGACCCTGTTGATCTTCTTGTACATTCAAACTTGCTGGGAAATTACATAAAAATAACATAGATGTGGTCCATGTTTAGTATTTGTGCACTTATCCACCCATTAAGGAAACAAGAAGGGTCCAAAATGTGACATGCTTAGTGATCACACATGGCTTCCATTTTCATGAAGAGCATGATATAGTTCATTTATTGTGTTTCTATCAGGAATAGCTGGCTTTGTACAAGGTGTTTTCTTTGTAAATGGAGCAGGAAGTGCAAGCTATGTCCTTTCTACCTGGCCATACTACAAGATTGTGTTTATCCGCATCTCTTGTGGCAGTTCTGACCATGTGATTAAGTCTTCTGAATTGGAAAATGAGTGGAAATGACATGTGTCACTTCTAGACAGAATCATGAACACCTCCACTGTGTCCCTCTAAACTCTTCACTTTTCCAGCTGACTAAGACGTTGGTAACCCAGCATCTATTTGAAAGCTCCTGTTAATACAACAAAGTCTTCATCAGCCCTGGAAACTTGCCCTACTCCTTTTATATACCCTAAATTTTTACATAAGCAAGAAACAGGTTTACTTGTGTATTAGCTACAAAGACCAAATCTACAGCAGCGAATGAAGTAGGGATGTAACGTGTTTTGAGAGGCAAGTAATTAGACCTGGTACAAAATAAATGGACAATTATATTTGATAATAATTACCTTTTCCTGGCATATTAATGTTCTATATGTGTGTCTATGTGAACACATGGTTGTAAGCCCATGTTTTACTGGTCTCATACTTTACACTCAGTAACAACTCTCAACATACACTAATTTTATTGAAGGTGAAATGCAGGCAACATCACTTTCTAGGCATCTCTGCCCAGAAACCGCAAACATTGTTGGAAATACCAAGTTATTCATCTGGAGTAGGAGCCACCACTTGGAACTTTGGGGTTATCTCTAATATGTCCCCCTCCCAATACTGAACAATAGTTCTGACTCACAGAAGTTACCTGTTTAGTTTTAATCTCCATAGTAACCAGAATTTTTCCAGTTTTCCAAAGTTTCAGAAACAATCTCCTCAATTGAACCAATATGGTTAAACAGCTGTGTGTGTATTCTGCCTTTTTCCTGCATTTCACGTAGGAGCCCCACACTTATGTGCTCATCACCTGAGATGACACACTGATTTTTTGCTTCTAAGTAAGTAAATTCTGACCTTATACTCTCATCCCTGTACAACCAGTTTTAATTGCTTTTGAAAAAAAATTTCCTCGCTTCCATGAGCCACATTTTCTTCTTCATTAACAGGAAAAAGTACTACTGGAAAACTTCTAATAACATCATATACTTAATGAATGCCCCTAGGCAGAAATAAAGGAAAACACAATGTTCAACAAAAACTTTACTAATCAACCACTATGTGATGCAGTTTCCCAGAGTGACATGTAGAGATAGCACAGGTCCTCGGCTGCAGAGATAAGGATTTGGTCATGGGAACTTTCTCTTTATTCTCAGGTTACCTGAGTCCTCTCAGAAAGACCAGCATATACACATCCCTCCCCCTCTTCCCTCCTTTTCTGCCTTACTGTAGCTAGCAATCCTCTCTCTGTTTTTCTTTAGAGGCAATACCTTATTATCTTATGCTCAGAGAAGATGCTTAACACATACCTCTTGACTTTTTGGCAGGTGGGGCGTTGTTTGGGCTTTCCAGATTTTTCCTTTTTTGATTCTGCTTCATGGTTCACCTCTGCAGAAAGGAACTCTCTGTCCCTTTCTTAGTATCTTTCTCTGCTCTGAAACTCTTGCTTTCAAAAAGTCAACTGATGATAACAAAGAATCAAACTAGTACAATCAAGAACAACAAATCACTTGAGAAACTACTTTCTCACTAAACCACTGTCCTGACTGGCACTCAATATAACATCAAGGGCCATTATGATGCAAGTCAGCATCAGTTCTCTGTGACGTATAGATTACATCAGTGCACCCCAGGGACCCAGCTGGTAATCACAGGATAGAAGGACTGCCACAACCAACTGACTAGAGCGATTGTGTTCATCCACTGGAAACTATCCTCAACTTGAATTTGTGTATCTTGCATATCAAAACAAGATATCGAAACAAGAGAATAGATGACTTGGATTAAAAGAACATTCATTTATGTGTCTACAGTAACCACGTTGCTAAATCTCCCCACAGAGAAGATAAGGCAGTACCTGAGAGAACTGGCTTAGAACCATGACTGACTGATAGAAAACAGTTAATGTTAGATCTTATTAGTAATACTATTTAACTTATGTGAAATAGTTATAGCTGAAGTATATATTGTTGGATAGGTGAGGACATAGGTTGAGGACATAATTCTATACAACCCTAAAAATATATTGAATTTCCCCCACTACTGGGAATAGTCTCATGTATTTTTACAATAAGCCACTGTCTCTTTTGCTACTCTTTTCCTAATTATTTCCCCAGAGGTCTGGGGAAAGAAAAAGCCCCTGGATTTATATTCCCTGGCCCTCATAATGAGTGCTGTTCTTGTCAAGCCTGAAGATCTCATTCTCTAGGCTTCTGTTCTAGGCCCCATTGTGTGTCCTCTGGAAACAGCGGGACTCTGTACAGGGTTTGAACACTGTATAGGTCTGAGTTCCAACCCACCTCCCATCCACCATTGCATTCACCCTCTCCCTTAAGGGCAATCTGTATTTACTGCCACCTTATCAGCTGCACTAGAACCAGACCACGATCTAAAGCCTCCTTCAGTCTCCTCTGGCCACAGTAGGCACTGACTTTGTACGTTCCCCTCCCTGATGAGGGCCTCAGCCTCTTAGAGCCACTGAATGGCAGGCACATTCATCCAGAAATGTTCAGCATAGTTAGCGATCAGAAAAAATGAGAAAAAAAATTAGGTACTATTTTACACGTATCACATTGGTAAAAATTAGGTCAAACTATACAAAGGATTATAAGAATATGGGTAAAGGAAAAAGAGGAATCTTCTAATAATAATGAAAATAAATTTAAAAAAATTAAAAAAAATTTAAAAAGTTGAAAATAAAAGTTAAAAAAAGAGGAATCTTCATGATCTACAATGTCTTCTGTAGCCACATGGAAGAACAATTTGTCAAATTATTACAAAATTAAATAATCATCTAACCCATGACCCTATAACCTCATTCCATAAAGGTATTATTATAAGAGTGATTCCTATACCATTATTTATACTAACTGGGAGCTGTAATTTTAGTTTAGTTTCCAACTCAAGAGGAATGGGCAGACAAAGTATGGTAGGTACATAGACAGAATTCATTTCTAAAGATAGAAGTCATGCCTCTTCTCTTGAAACCAGATGTGTATTTCCTATGCATTCTATAACTTCTGATTCCTTCACCCAACATGCCTATTCCATCTTTTCCAGTCAGTCTCATCCTCGGATCCAATGTATAAATTCAGTATTGCATGTATTGTGCATAACTGTTCTAAAGGATCTTATTTTGTGTACCATATATGTCAGAATATAGTGTACATTGTCATATAATGTAAAAAGACCATGCAACCCAACTAAGTGTCATATCAACTTAAATACCAAATAAAATTTGAACAGTGAAGAAAAAAAAAGAAGTCATGCCTCTTAAAACACATGCCCACAGAGCAAAGCATCAGGAAGGATTTGACAGAGACAAAAAGAGCATATAATCAATGAATAATCTCAAAGTCTTCCTTGACCAGGGTAGTGACAAAGGACAATTATGAACTTAATAGTCAATATTCTTTGGAAGAAAAAAAAGAATAGTNCTAGTTTCACCCACAAGTAAAATGGATCAGATGATGTCCGGATCTAAGAGGAAGAATTGTCCTAAAGATCATTTACTGTATTTGTGTCCTATTGCTGCTACAGTAAAGGAGAACAAATTTAGTGGCTTAAAATACAAATTTATTATCTTAAAATTCTGGAGGTCAGAAGTCCAATATGACTCTTAGAACCTGAAATCAAGGTGTTAGCAAGATTGGTTCAGTCTAGAGACTCTAAGGGACAATCAGCTCTCTTTTCTTTTCCAGGGTAGAGGCTCTTGCTCCCTCCCTTCATCTACAAAACACATCACTTCATCTGTCTCCATTGCCACATCTCTTGTCTATCACTCTCCTACCCCCCCTTTTCTAAGAATTCTTTCAACTATATCGGCACCACACAGGTAACCCAAAATAATCTTTCCCTTTCAAAATCCTCAACTTGCTCCCTTCATGATGGCTCTTCTGACACTTAAAGTAACATACTCAAAGTTTCTAGGGACCGGGGAAGTTGACATCTTCTTCCAGGGCCAGGGAGAGTGAATATTTCAGCTACCACAGCAAGATAAAAACAAAGCATGTCAGAGAAAATTCCTACCTTCAGTTAAATATGGTGAGGTAAGAATACAAATCTCAAATTCAACAAAAGCCACAGGGACAGAAAAAAGGCAAAGTCACTGTGTAAACATACCGAGTAAAACAAAACAGGACAAAATAAGGAACAATCCCCACCTTGAAATTAAACACAATCCAAAGGGGGCACCTGGGTTATTCAGGTGGTTAAGCTTCTGCCTTCCTCTCAGGTCAGGATCCCTGCTCAGCAGGGAGCCTGCTTCCCCCACCTCTCTGCCTGCCTATCTGTGATTTCTCTCTCTCTGTCAAATAAATAAATAAAATATTAAAAAATAAACACAACCCAAAGGAACAGAACAATTATATGAGAAGTCCTCATGCTATAGAACAAGAACTCCAGGGTAAGATGACAAGTCAATGCAAAGATACAAAGGTGGGGAATTTAAAGGTGAGGGAAAAATATAGATTCTAAACAAGGTCAAAACAGGATAAGTAAACAAATTAAAACTAAAAAGAAAGGAGGTTTCAAAATGAAAAAAATGGCATATTGATGTAAAATAAGTGTAAAGGGAAGAGATAAATATATAATTAATTAGAAGACAATGAATTAAAAAAAGGCCAGATGATGATACTTAACAATAAAGAGGTTAACAAATAAACCAATTAGTCATGATACAATCCAGTAAAATATCTCTAGAGTACAGAAAGAACTGAAACCACAAATGAAAGGGTACACATTTTTTTCAGAAAAAAATGAGAGAGGACAACTTACAGAAATTCATGACCCCAGATATATATATATATATATATATATATATATATATATATATATATATATATATATATATATATATATGGCTTAAGTGATAAACAAAATTCTTCAGGTATCCTAAGAGAAGCAAGTAACTTGTAGGGGCTTAACATTAAGCTGGCTTCACCATTCTATAAAGCAAAATCTAGTGCTTGAAAATAGTAGAGTAGTACCCTGCAGATACTGAAAGAAAGAAGGTGTGAAACTGCTATATTATTTGTAGCCAAGGTGTTCTCCAGTGCAAAAGCAACTGGTAGACATTGTCAAATGCGTGTCAATTCCTGAAAAAGTCAACTCTGTGATAGAGCCAACTCAAAAATGCCGTGAAAAAAAGGACAAATGTAAGACTCTGTGCCAACAGGCAGTCGAATTTTGACAGCATACAACTGAGGGTGGGGTAGGAGTGGGGCGGGAATTGACGGACACAGTTTTATTACACACCTGTCTAGGATGAAAGTTTGGACTTCAGGGCCTTTGGGGGCTGGCCTACACCTCCCGGCCCTGACTTTCTGCCATCCGGTTGGTCTTACCATTACTCCCACACAGTAGAAATTCTCATAGTACTTCTGCATGAATGTCTTTCATCTCTGTGCTTATGCCCAAACTCTTCTTCCTCTTTTGAAAACTCATACAACACCTGGGGCATAACTTTATTCTATTTAGTACAGGATACGGTTGACTGCTCAACTTTAAAGTTTCTCAGGCCAGGAATTTCGATGTGTACATCCCTGTACACTCAGTCTAACACGGTAATGAGTGCTCAGTATCCTCTTCCCAGTAAAATAAGCCACAAATAGATAATTATAAAATTTTAACAGCAAGACAATTCTCAACAATATATCAACCATGAGCCTTAACTGAAAAGGCATGCAAAAAAATTCATATGACAATGAAATCCAGCCAACCTGGAGATAACTTATGTGACTGGAAAGGGCAATGAATCCATTAAATACAAAATACAAAAATAAAACAAGTACAGAGATTATGGTTACAAAATAAATGCAGATTTTAAATACGTTTACAAAACATAAATAGCTATAAAATCTAAGAGGAACAGGTGAGTACAGATGTGTTATTTTTATCTTTAATGGCAGGATTAAATTGATACTACCTAAGAGTGAAACTTAAAATTAAACTGATCTCAGTATTTTTAAACCTTTGCTCTTATTTAAAGAGTATTTTAAGAATGAATAAATTTGTGCTTATGAAACATTTTTTAAATTTATTTTATTTATTTTATTTTTTAAAATATTTTATTTATTTATTTTGACAGAGAGAGATTACAAGTAGGCAGACAGGCAGGCAGAGAGAGAGGAGGAAGCAGGCTCTCTTTTGAGCAGGAAGCCCAATGTGGGACTCGATCCCAGGACCCTGAGATCATGACCTGAGCCAGGTTTAAAGGCAGAGGCTTTAACCCACTGAACCACCCAGGCGCCCTNATTTTTTTTATTTTTTAAAGACTTTATTTATTTATTTGACAGAGAGAAAGGGAAATCACAAGTAGGCAGAGAGGCAGGCAGAGAGAGAGGAGGAAGCAGGCTCTCTGTTGAGCAGGGAACCCAATGTGAGACTCAATCCCAGGACCCTGAGATCATGACCTGAGCTGAAGGCAGAGTCTTTAACCCACTGAACCACCCAGGCGCCCTATGAAACATTTAAAGTTCAACACTCCTAGCTTCACTCCTATTTTATTTTTTGATAAGTTCAAGTATAGCTAAGTTGAACATTTTATTTTTTAAAAGATTTTGTTTATTTGACAGAGAGAGACACAGCAAGAGAGGGAACATAAGCAGGGAAGCAGCTGAGGCAGAGGGAGAAGCAGGCTTCCCGCAGAGCAGGGAGCCTGATATGGGGCTTGGTCCCAGGACTCCAGCAGGGATCATGACCTAAGCCGAAGGCAGATGCTTAAGGACTGAGCCACCAGGGCACCCCAAGTTTAATATTTTAATTAATTGTAGCGTAATTCAATTTCTACAGAATAGCTTCTGCTCATCTTTCCATTCATCCATTCATTTATGTATCCATCCATCCATTTATTTGCCCACTTGTATACAGACATAAATGAGGGTATTCAACTACCTTGATATTCAACAGATGTTGAAAATGGTTACATTTTAGTAATTTGGATTAATTGTTAAACTTAAATTTTTTAAGAACTTTTGAATTCCCAATTTAGTATGTAGTACTTATGCAAAAACACTAAATTCATCCTAAAAGTTAAAAAAAATCATGTAAGTCTGGGGAAAACAGCTTGCAAACTTTGGATAACTAGTTTATGATTCTTTTCTCTGAGTACTTCCTCTTTTTAAAGTACTTCTTAATAATATTTAATTACATCCCTCAAAGTTTCCAGGTTTTAAAGGACTATAATGGCCTTGAAAAAGTTTTATGTGGCTGCTCTTATAAATACAAGATGGAATTTATGTGATAATGGATTAGGTTGTAATCATGTGAGGCATCAACTAAAAGTAATCAGTGAAAGCACAGCAACACATTCAATAACATTACATATGTACTTAATGTGGTATAGGATCCAACAATCATGAAATGCACATGAACATAATTATATAACTGACTGCCCCATGAGGTACCCTGACCTGAAGACATTCTAACAGGTCAACACAGGTTATTTATTTCTTTATTTTTACATAGGCCCTCTACCATTTAATAGTAATTCACAAATTCTTCTAAATGGACAGCTATAATTATACATAGTGTTGGGCGAGTCAATGATAAATTTCTTCCTACTTAATTTTTAATAGGAAAAAGAATCTTCAAGAAATAACATACATGTCCATCCAAATGTAAACCCTAGCTGGAGCTACGATCTACCTTGTTTACTGCTATAACTCTAATATCAGCAACAGTAGTAGACTTTTGAGATTTACTGAACAAAAACATATATAAATCTATAAATGAATAAAGATGAACAAATTCAGATAACTGAAAGTGTGTTGAGCTTTTCTCTGCCTTTAACTAACTAACATATCATGCGAAGAAACAATGTTTCCCTGGGTGACTGGGTGGCTCAGTCATTAAGCATCTGCCTTTGGCTCAGGTCATAATCCCAGGGTCCTGGGATCCAGCCCCGCATCAGGCTTCCTGGTAGGCAGGAAGCCTGCTTCTCCCTATCCCACTCCCCCTGCATGTGTTCCTTCTCTCCCTGTGTCTTTCTCTGTCAAATAAATTAAAATCTTCAAAAAAAAGAAAAATGAAAAAGAAACGTTTTTCATAATCAAACATATTCTGACAAAGAATATTTTTACTTTAAAACTCATTTACATACATAATAATTTACATGCATACATACATAAATATTTTCTCATTTACTCATTTACATACATACATAATTTCTTCTCACAAAAGAATGGATCTTAGCCATAATTTATCAAGAGGAAAGGTTAAGAAAGCCTCAGACATTTAAGCAATCTGCTAGGTCATACAACTAGTGAGTATGTAAAGTCTTTCTGTTAAATTAACATGAAATTAAATTGGTTTCTCCTTGAACCAGGAGAAGCTGTGTTTTGCTTTGAATGCTGCTCTTAATAGTGTTTAAGCTTACTAGAGCCATTACTTAGCAGGTTAATGTATCAGTGGAAATTTTGACTTAATGAACCAGCTATGGGATTTTTAACAATGCTTATCTTTTTAACATTCCCCAAACCAGATTTTATAGGTCAAAGACATTGACTAGAATGGTATTTGCTTGATACCATCTCTCAAGAGGAAACTTAAATAATAAATGTCATACCCTCCTATTAANGTTAACAAATCTCCCTATTGATGAAAAGCTATCCAAAGAGAAGTGTGAGGGTGAGTACAAGGAAGGAAAAAAGAAAGCAAAAAGAAGGCTTTCAGCCTTCTCAATCTTTGTCTACTTAGCTTTTGCGTCTGACCATTGGTGGAAGGTAGAATGACGGTCAGAAGACTGAGTAAGGAAGAAAAATGTGAGGAAGGGCTGACACCCCTAACATTTCTCCAGTGTTCTCTTTCAAATTCTGCCATAATTTCATATTGAATGTGTAGCTCGAAGGAAAAGGGACAAGTGCAGTTAATTTCTGTAATGATCTCTCTTGAGTCAGATTTATGACTANCATTTATGACTACGAGGCAGGGCAGTTTAAGAGCAGGCTTGGGGATGAACTCTGAGTGCGAATCCCAAATCTGTCACTTAGTACTTACTGGAGGTTGGGTAAGCGAGTTGAACTTCCAATGCCCCAATTTCTTCCTCTTAATATGGTGACAATCTTATGGAGTTNATGGCAATCTTATGGAGTTGAAGATTAAGTAATAAAAGTCTTAATACACTTCCTGGATAATTGTTAACAATCCATAAATATGCATCAAGATGGGCATAAAAAATTACAAATCTAAGTCAAAATGTCAGGATTTAGCACTGAAAATTGGGCAAATGCAAGATGAAGACATTTGAAACAGCTAACTTACTTTCAGCACTTATTCTGTTTAAATATTTTCACATCCTACTTAATTTTAATGATGCTAGTCATTTAAGTCAATTTCCCTTCTCTGTTCTCCTTTATTAGTCCAAAATGGCAATTCTCATTTGCCTTTGATAATCTGATGAAAACATTGCTTTTGTAAAATTCTCTTGAAAATTGGCATTGTGCTGCTTTGATGAATATGTTTCCATTTTCATTTAAATACACATTAAAATGGGTGCTCTGATTAGATGCAAAAAAGTTATGCCTTTTCTGGCAATGGCTGTCCTTTACTACCTGTGGTGATAAAAACATTTCTTCCTATGGTGATAAAAGGTTAATTAACATTTCATTTTGTCAAATTACCTGTAGTTAAGTTTCTTTATGGGAGTTTGCATAAAAGGAAAAAGTAATGATCTACAAGATTTTAATAAACTAACCCAATCACCCCAGGAGAAAGTAGTTACTGACAGATGGTTTGCAAACATAAATCTTTTTTCACAGAGGAATCAGTGCTAAATGCCTGGTGCCAACATTTGAGATTTCTTGAGGGATCTGTTTAATTTATTTTATTTTTTAAACTACATTCAAAAAGTAATTTTTATTTGTATAATTTATTATCTGTACATCCATAATAAAAGTTTATCTTAGGTTGGCTAACAGGAATAATTTAAGAAAGATGATCTATTTTCTCTTTTATTTCTTTTTTAAGATTCTGTTTATTTGAGAGAGAGGAAAAAGAACAAGCAGTGGGGAGGGGATAAGGGAAGGAGAGAGAGAAAGAGGGAGAGAAGCAGACTCCCCGCTGAGCAGGCCCCCAGTGAGGTGCTCCATCCCAGGACCCTGTGATCATGACCTGAGCTGAAGCCAGATGCTTAACTGAATGAGCCACCCAGGAGCCCCAAAAGGGATCTATTTTAAATTGCCATAATTTCCTCCTAATAATTTTCTATTATTATTTTAAATTTATCTTGACATTTATTGTCAAGGCAAAGACACTGGAGTTGAACCAGTTAAAGGCATTTCATGATATGCACAAATGAAAAATTTGAGATAATTGCAAACCCGATACCATTTCATAAAGGAATCATTCTGGAGCATATTATTGAAAATGAATTTAAATATATACTTGGCTTGTGAAAGGCTTATGAAACATAACTTGAACACACTTAAAAAAGAAAAACAAACATTTCTATGACTATTCCAAAGAGGCTGAGTCAAATACATCTTTAAATATTAGGCTAGTAAAAAAAGAAAGAAAAAAATTTTAGAAGGAAATGTTCACAGTGAGTTCACTAATCACTCATCAAATGTACAATCGTCCCCTAAAACAACAATTTTAAGTTGTTATTCAAAAGAATAGCACCTCTTGCTTGCTTCCTACAAACCATCAGGGGGTAGGTGCAATTGTTGTTGTTTTTGTGTTGTTGTTTGTTTGCTTGTTTTCTTAAAGAGACAGATTCTCGATCTCAGGTTTATTTTGAGGAAAAACTGCTGTTTTGCTGTTCAGAGCCAGTTTTTCCCCATAATTTTTTTCTAGAGCTCTTGGAACCAGAGAAATAACAGGAAAGCATGGATTCAAACTTCCTGTCTTCAGTCTTTGAATAGTTTTTGCCATTTCCTCTAATCCCATAGGCTTCAAGGATGTCTTTTTTGGGTAACACTCTTTGGTGCTCTTCTGTTCCTTAACTGAAGAATAGCAACCACTTTCCCTCTTTCAACATGAACAATGATTTTCCCAATGAAGAAGCCACCACCACCATCAAATCACTATCCTCAGACATGGAAGGTGGTAAAACTTTTCTTCTTCCTATCATTCTTCCCCATCACTCCTACTACTAAGAGGGCTTTCACACTTATTCTTTTCTTTTTTTTTTTTTTTGGTTAACTTAATGTTTTTATGTTGGGGTCAACCGATGTCTTTAGAATTCAGGGGGAACTACAAAGTCTTTTTCAGAAGGTATTGATGGAAAATTTGGAATGGGAACTCATTTGGGCCCAAGTTCCATCTTGGCTACTTTTTTCTATTGAATGATTTATTGGTTTATCAATATTTTGGCCTCTTTTCATGTTTTCTCACTGCAAATAATTACTTCACCCCATCATTTACTTGCATCATAATCATAATCATAATCATTACTTTACTTGTCCTTAGAATATTTTTCTTCTTCTTTTTTAAAAGATTTTCTTTATTTGACAGAGAGAGATCACAAGTAGGCAGAGAGGCAGGCAGAGAGAGAGGAGAAAGCAGGCTTCCTGCCAAGCAGGGAACGCAATGCGGGGCTCGATCCCAGGACCCTGAGATCATGACCTGAGCCAAAGGCAGAGGCTTTAACCCACTGAGCTACCCAGGGACACCTAGAATAATTTTCTTCTGAAGCATTCTTTAAGGACTTGACTTCAATAACATTCTGTATTGCATCTTCAAAAGCTTTGACAGCAGCCTTTTCATTTTTTATGAAAGCCAGTGAATCCTGTTGAAGACAAAGCAGAACTTGGATTTTTAGATTTTTAGAGAGATAATATCTTGAAGAAGAAAGAACTCAGATAATAAAGCAAACCAAAGGTATATTTGAGGTGTTTAGGAATTTGAATTGGTGAGACAGATATTCAGAAGTAAAATGAAATGTGTTCCAAGGGGGAAGGAGAAAGTTTATAAAGGAAAAACCACATGCTTGTATAAGTTGTTTTGAAAACAAAAATATGATGGGCATAGGTAAAAATAATTAACATCGATCCAGACAGACCAGGTTACTATGCTAATTGCTAGGCTGGAGTACAGAAAAATAAGCCTCATTCTGAGAATTCCAATGGGATGTGTTGTTTGTGGTTGGCAGTCTAAAAAGTTCATGTTCTATCCAAGTACGGATGAGCATAAGACTAACCTGCCCAGGGGCCTCCTGGCTCTGATTTATGGCCTCTTGACATACTTGACTTCATTTCAGACGCTTCTGTTCACAATATCAATTTCACTACCTTTATTTAACCCACAAATACATAAAATTACTTTTAGTATCAAAGTGGTAATTATTGTTAAAGTAGGAGAAGTTTCCAAATATCATTTCTAATGCTCCTTCCACTGTCTCATAACAGCTGCTTAAGGATTCCTTTATAATAAATCTAATTATTCATGGAGTTAATCATTTAAAAAAAAGAATAAAGCAAAGGAAAGGGGAGGTAGGGGAGGAGGAGGAAGAGCAGGAAGAGGAAAGGAAAGATTTACTTTATTGCCTTCTCTCTACAGTTGACCATTGAAAACATGAGTTTGAACTCTGAAGGTCCACTTATACACAGATCTTTTTATAAAAATCGTGCAGTATGTAAATGTATTTTCTCTTCCTTATGGTTTTCTTAATAACATTTACTTTTCTCCACCTCACTTTATTATAAGAATACAGTATAGAATACATCTAATATACATAATCTGTGTTAACCAACTGTTCACGTTATTGGTAGGGCTTTTAGTCAACAGTGGGCAAGTAGTAGGTAAGTTTTGGGGGAGTCAAGTTATACATGGATTTCCCACCAGAGGGGGGTTGGTATCCCAATCCCTGTGTTGTTCGAATGTCACCAGTACTAGGATTTCTTAATTTTCCTCAAATATCTAATATGCCTGAAGGTTCTAGCCCAAAGTCTATTCTCTCTTTGCCAACTCTTCTGAAAATTCTCATTTACTACATTACTTCAAGCTGTCAGTTGTCATCTCCCACATCCATGAAGAGAGCTCCCCAGTGTGTATCTGCAGCCCTCTTCTGGCTTTAACCACTCCTCAAATTCCACTTTGGGTGAACAAGCACCACCGCAGATGTCAGCAAGCAAAAGAAAACAAGATTTATAAAGTGTCAAAGGAAACATCAAAGTCCAGACATTAGTAAGGAAAACATTATGGGGGGAGACTACTACAATTAGAGAATGCACTGACCATCTGATCCCTAAGTGTCTTAAAGGTCAGAAAAAAGGGACATTTTTAGGGAGGAGCAAACAAGACCACAAAGAACCAGGTGTGGGCGAGAGGGATGAATAGGTTGCATGATCAGACAGGCAAGCAAGGAATGTTTTCATGTGTGCATGTGTGTTTCCTCTTTAGTACTGATTCTTGGAAGGGGCCATAAAAGAAGAGCTGTTTTATGTTCCAGTGCCTTGCACAACCTCAGGAGCAAGCCCAGAAATCAGAAGGGAGGAAAAAAGCCCAACGAAATTTTAGCTAAGTCACATGACTGGGCATTTTGCTCAGATCTGTTAGTAAGAACAAGCAGGACAGTTAATCCTTTATGAGACAAAGAATGGGGATTTAGAATCTCCGTGTTCAGACTTGTCAAGGGTAATCAAGGGGAACATCACAAAACTTACTGAAGGCATATGGAGAAGGGTAGTTCTTTGCATCAAGCTGTTTCCCAGACTGCAATAAAGTAGGGGGGTTCTTAATCATTGCTGTTTTCTGGAAGTATAGAGATCAGGTAAAGGTGAACACCACCAAAACAAAAACAGACTTTCCTTTTACCTCATGAGGCATTATTTTACCTCGCGACAATGTTTCCCCATCCTACCTTCCCTTTTCTCATCAGTGCTATTACTACGAGCTTAGCGGCTCTGTGACCAAAGCCCACTCAGAGCATGTTTAAAGTGATTGACCTTGATCACATAGTAATCCACATTGAGGCAGGTAAACTACCATACATACTTAGAATAAGTGATAGGCATTTCCTCCTTCTACACCTCCTTCTTGACAATCATATTGTACCTGGAATAATCCTCAACTTTGAAAGGCTATTATCACATCTCCAGAAGATTATATCCATAAGAGTTTTCTATCATTAGAAATCTGTCTACCACGTACCATACAGCATCCTCGTACTGCTCTCTATTTGATTTTTTTCTGGCCCAAATTCCTTATTCCTAAAATCCCTTTCACTGTGCCTTCGGGAGTGCCCCACCGATACCAACTCACTAGGTTTCCCCAACTTCCTCTTGGGGTGTTCCCTGTCCATCACCTTGATGACAGTGCTCTCCCATAGCCTCTCAAGTGGACACTGCCCTCTCCCCTACCCAGTGTCGCTTCAGCATCCATCATGCCAGGGGGAAGGGGGTGAGAGAATTCTGTTGGTATACTTATCAGGTTTATATTACATTTAAAATAAATTTATGAATAACTGACGTCTTTTTTAAATCTTACATATCTCAAAATATTGAAAGCATTTGCATTTTTTCAAGTCTCCCTTAAGGTTTTGGTTTCTTCAGATCCACTTTAATTTTTCACATCTAACTTATTGTTACTTAGGTGTATTTAAAGGTATTTTATGGGGCACCTGGGTGGCCCAGTTGGTTAAGCATCTGACTCTTGGCTTCAGTTCAGATCTGATCTCAGGATCATGAGACTGAGCCCCAAGTTGGGCTCTGCACTCAGCAAGGAGTCTGCTTGAGATACTCTCTCCCTCTCTTTCTGTCTCTCCTCCCTCATGTACATGCATTCTTTCTAAAATAAATCTTTAAAAAATAAAAAATGAAGTTATTTTATTTTACTTTGCTGTTTTAAAGGGGATATACTCCTCAATATTTGTGTAGCACAATACTTTTACATGAGAAAATGATTGATTTATACATTAATTTTATGATTAGCTTAACCCACAGTTCTTGTTCTCCTAATTAACTTGGCTAACTGTGTTCACTAATGCTACAAATAAAATCTAAGTAGTAATGGTAATACTGACCATTTATATATATATTTTTTATTATAGAAGGAATATCCCATTTTTCCCTCCTAAATTGTTGGATTTTAAGTCACAATAAACATTTCTGTCATGTTAGGTAAACAGGAACCACTTATCATCTGAAAATCAAGAATAGACGTTAAATTATGAGATGATTTTCCTCATCTATGGAGATTTATCACATGTGGCTTATCTTGAAGCATATGATATATATTACTACAATACTTCTTAGTATCAAATAATACCCACGTTCTTGGAATAAATTCCACCCTGGTCACAATGTACTTTCTTTTTTTTTTTTTTTTTTAAAGATTTTTTTTTTTTAATTTTTTTTTTTANTGACACAGAGAGAGAGATCACAAGTAGGCAGAGAGGCAGGCAGAGAGAGAGGAGAGAGGAGGAAGCAGGCTCCCCGCTGAGCAGAGAGCCCGACGTGGGCCTCGATCCCAGGATCCTGGGATCATGACCTGAGCCAAAGGCAGCGGCTTTAACCCACTGAGCCACCCAGGCGCCCTTCACAATGTACTTTCTGTGTTATGGGAGAGTTACTTTGCCTTTTTTCTTTCTTTTTTTTTTTCAAAGATTTATTTATTTATTTATTTCACAGAGGGAGAGAGATCACAAGGAGCCAGAGAGACAGGCGGAGAGAGAGAGGGGGAAGCAGGCTCCCTGCTGAGCAGGGAGCCCGATGCAGGCCTCGATCCCAGGACCCTGAGATCATGACCTGAGCCGAAAGCAAAGGCTTTAACCCATTGAGCCACCCTGGCGCCCTGCCTTTTTCTTAGTTGACAGATTCCTGCCTGGGTTATATCCATTCTGCAATTCAATTTATTTCTTGAGTTGGTTTTTTTCATCAACTACATTATTTTTCAGACTCAGTATTTCCAGTGAAGACTTCTAATGTCTTATTTTTCTTGATTCATGTTTCTGATATCATACCCTGTATTTATTCTGCCTCTTCCTATAAATCTACTTTCATTAGTTAAAATAGTCTATTTTTTAAAGATTTTATTTATTTATTTGACAGAGAGAGAGTACAAGCAGGCAGAGCAGCAGGCAGAGAGTGAGGGAGAGCCAGACTCCCTCCACGGGGCTCAATACCAGGACCCTAAGATCATGACCTGAGCCAAAGGCAGATACTGAACCAACTGAGCCACACAGGCACCCCCTTAATGGTCTACTTTATTGTCTTTTTTCACTAACCATTGCTCTGCGATAACAGCTTTTAATGTTTTCTCTCTGATTTCATATTTTCCTGGGGAACCTGGCTCCTTAGCCTAGTCATCTAAGTCCATGTAGAGAGATCAAGAGCCAAGTCCCAGCCTCCAGGTTTGGAGGATAGAAATGTCATTCCTTCTTAGGGCAAAGAGCAATGCCACTTCTTTTTCCATGGGGTTGATATTACATTTATAAATAAATTTATGGGTAACTAATGTCTTTTTTTAAATCCTAGAGACATCAAAATATTGAAAGCATTTTCATTTTCCCTATCTCTATCCCTTGTGTTGTGCTGTCATTTACTCCCATCTTCAACTAGGGCATCTGAGAATAATTCTGATGCTACCTACTAATCCTGGTTAGCCCAGTGCTAGATGCTTTGTTTTGTTTTGTTTTTTGCTTTAGGAAACAAATATCATGGCCGCGATCCACAAAAGGCAATGATAAGAAGACCAGATCATACTTAAAAACCTCTTCCTCATTCATACTCACCTAGGCAATATTTTTCCCTGTCCCGTTCTTGGATGTTATTTTAATAAACACCTGCTACCCATCCACTTGTATTTCCCACCCTCGGTGTTTCTTATTTTTCATAATAGTTTAACAAAACCATCAAGCTCCTTAAGCCTTTGGTATCATGTCTACAATAGGAATTGTGCAAGGAAAAATGTAGGTCCATGCTAGTTCACCATATTTGGTGAAAACAGAAGTCTCAATGCATTTCTACTAAGATTTTTTTTAAGTCATTAGACTGTTTCAAAGTACTTCAGGGCTGAAAAGTGATTGAGGCAACTTGATAATACTACTAGCAATAGATTTTAAGCACCAGTACTATGTCCGAAGTAAAAGACTGACTTATTGTAGTTTAATATTTCACCAGGTTTGATAAGATACCAAAGCCAAGACTGCCCAATTCCAGAATGCCTAGTCACACTCAGTTAAGAGCTGTAACTGAACTCAGTTTGGTCCCCAAAGACGTCTCCCAATGCCTATCTTTCCCAAGAAACTAAGTAAGCTGTACATGAGATTAGTTCATATTGCTACTGGTACAGTTGCTGAAATTCTCTGATGGAAGTACTTTTCCTCTCGAAACAGAAGCATCCATTTCCTTGGCGACTTAGAGGTTTTTAGGACACCACCTCCCACTTTGTTTTGTGGTTGTTCTGCATTCCCTGGAATGCTGAAGATCTGTAACCCTATAGACTTAATTTGACTGGAAAGTGAGTGCTTCTTTCCCCATTCTACCAATGAGAGAGCATTAAAATTTATTTCATTGGGGCGCCTGGGTGGCTCAGTGGGTTAAAGCCTCTGCCTTTGGCTCAGGTTATGATCTCAGGGTCTTGGGATCGAGGTCCGCATTGGGCTCCCTGCTCAGCAGGGAGCCTGCTTCCTCCTTTCTCTGACTGCCTCTCTACCTACTTGTGATCTCGCTCTCTGTCAAGTAAATAAATAAATAAAATCTTAAAAAATCTTATTTCATTCATAATTTATAAATCTATATGTCAGTATACAGGTCCATTCATTTATAGGGAGAAATACACATGTCTAGTTTCACCACTACCATCAGCTAATTTGTAGTCAGACTAGTGGAAACTCATTGGGAATCTGTGTTTCCCTATGAGCTGGAGTATGATAGCTGGGTATTAACAACAAATCTCAGCTATAGCCAAATGCTGGGAAAATGTGGGTTCTGCTCTCTCCACTGAAATTTAAATGTCCTGTACTGGCTTCTTCCTACAACACTGGTGGTGGGATATGAGATTATATTTCCTTCTGCTAAGTCATAGTAGACCTCTTATGATAAAGCTTAGAAAATAATCTCATTATTCATGTCCCTCTCTCACCCTCTTCCAGCAGCAACAATTTCTGGGTCAAACAGAAACCCAAAGAATGATGACTCAACAATACTAATACACAGGTGACTTTTCATACTTCACTTGGGCTTTACTGTGTCTATCTGCTCTGGCTGCATGTTCAGGTGGTCTCATTCCTCTTCCCTGTAGTGGTTGTTATTCTTGGTTGCTCACTGTAATCCCTGGGGAACTTTTAAAAATACTGGTGCCTTGTCCCACCCTACCCAACTATCTATGCCCTTACCTCTATTTAATCGGTCTGGAACGTGATTTGGGCATTGCAATTTTAAAAAGCCCCCCAAATGATTTTCATATGTGGTCAGAGTGGCTAGTGCCTCATTTAGAAGTATTCCTGCAGCATGTATCCAATCCCTCTTGTGAGACCAGATGTGGGTTTTCTCCCACATATCAGGACTGGCTACATAAACTGGGCCACACAGTACAAAATGAAAATATAGACCCCCCCCCACCTTATTGAAGAATTGTTAAGAATTTCAAATCTATGACAGAAGAATATTAAATCTAGCCTGTTATCTTTCTGAATTATCCACAGGCATCTTGTCTGTGAAGCTAGCCCTGCCTGAGTCCCAATGGTAATAGTTAACTGCTTTTCCTCCTGTATTTTTTTCTTCCATTATTTTTCTGTCTCCCTACTCAGTCTTCTTAACCCATTCACTTATTATTCAGATGGCATTATCCTTTTCCCACACCCTACCCCAGCTTTGGTAGGTAAAGGCGGTATTACTAAGAGCAACCTGAGTCATGGGAGAATCTCCTCTCTCCTTACTTGGCCAATCCTTTTAGAAGTAGGCCCTGTCCTCCTCTCCATATTTGGTTGCTGCTGGGACATTTTAGTGAGATTTTTGAAAAGTGTATTTTAAGATTTATTTTGATAGATTTAGGAATGAAAATACTTAGATATAGCTTTTCCACAACATTTTTACCCAGGACACATTTTATAATTTTGATGTTCTCTACTGTAATGTAACTTGTCATATTTAAGCAACGAAATATTTAATTTTCAAGTGAAAATTAATCAAGACAAAGACAGTGAGAAAATGAGCTTAAAGACATCATTATGTAAGCAATAGGTATTCTTTTTTACTTTTTAAAATATAAATTCAATTAATTACCATAATGTATTGTTAGTTTCAGAGGTAGAATTCAGTGATTCATTAGTTGTATATAACACCCAGTGCTCATTATATTGTGTGTCCTCCTTAATGCCCATCACCCATTTACCAAACTCTCCCAACCCCCTCCCCTCCAGCAACCTTAGTTTGTTTCCTATGATTAGACTCTCTCATGGTTTGCCTCCCTCTGTTTTTATCTCATTTTACTTTTCCTTCCCTTCCCCTATGTTCATCTGCTTTGTTTCTTAAATTCCACATGAGTGAGATCATGATTGTCTTTCTCTGATTGACTAATTTGGCTTAGAATAATACCATCTAGTTCCATCCATGTTCTTGCAAAAGGTTTCAATTTTCTGATGGGTGAGTAATATTCCATTATATATACATACCACATATTCTTTATCCATTCATCTATTGATGGACATCTCAGCTCTTTCCATAATTTGGCTGTTTTGGACATTGCTATATAAACACCGAGGTGCAGGTGCCCCTTTGGATCACTACATTTGTATCTTTGGGGTGATTACCTAGTAGTACAACTGCTGGGTTGTAGGTTATCTCTATTTTCAGCTTTTTGAGGAACCTCCAGGCTATTCAGAACCCACCAGCTTTCATTCCCACCAGCACTTTAAGAGGGTTCCCCTTTCTCTGTATCCTTACCAACATCTGTCATTTCCTGACTTGTCAGTGTTAACCTTTCTGACTGATGTAAAGTGGTATCACATTGTGGTTTTGATTTGTATTTCTCTGATATCTAGTGATGTGTCTATTTTTTCATGTGTCTATTGGCCATTTGGATGTCTTCTTTGGAGAAATGTCTGTTCATGTCTTCTGCCCGTTTCTTGATTGGATTATTTGTTCTTTGGGTGTTGAGTTTGAGAAGTTCTTTATAGAACTTCGATACAAGCCCTTGATCTGATATGTCATTTGTAAATATCTTCTCCCATTCCATAGGTTGCCTTTTAGGATTGCTGACTATTTCCTTTACTGGGTAGAAGCTTTTTATCTTGATGAAGCTGCAATAGTTCATTTTTGCTTGTGTTTCCCTTTCCTTTGGAGACATGTCTAGCAAGAAGTTGCTGAGGCCAAGGACACAGAGGTTGCTGCCAGTGTTCTCCAATAGGATTCTGAGGGATTCCTGTCTCAGACTGGGGTCTTTCATGCTTTTTGAGTATATCTTTGTGTATGGTATAAGAGAATGGTCCAGTTTCATTCTTCTTTTTTTTTAAAGATTTTATTTATTTATTTGACACACAGAGAGAGATTACAAGTAGGCAGAGAGGCAGGGAGAGAGACAGGGAGAGAAGGAAGCAGGCTCCCCGCTGAGCAGAGAGCCTGATGCAGGCCTCGATCCCAGGACGCTGAGATCATGACCTGAGCCAAAAGCAGAGGCTTTAACCCACTGAGCCACCCAGGTGCCCCAGTTTCATTCTTCTTTATGAGGCTGTCCAATTTCCTCAATACCATTTGTTGAAGAGACTGTCTTTTTTTCCATTGGATATTCTTTCCTGCTTTGTCAAAGATTAGCTAACTACAGAGTTGAAGGTCCACTTCTGGGTTCTCTGTTATGTTCCATTGATCTATGCATCTGATTTTGTGCCAGTACCATACTGACTTGATGATTACAGCTTTGTAATAGACCTTGAGTTCCAGCATTGTGATCCCCAGCTTTGGTTTTCTTTTTCAACATTCCTCTGGCTATTCAGGGTCTTTTCTGGTTGCATACATATTTTAGAATTATTTGTTCCAGCTCTGTGAAAAAAGTTGATGGGATTTTGACAAGGATTGCACTGAATATACAGATTGATCTAGATAGGATAGACATTTTAACAATATTTGTTCTTCCAGTCCATGAGCATGGAACATTTTTCCACTTCTTTATGTCTTCCCTAATTTCTTTCATGAGTGTCCTATAGTGTTCAGACCCTTTGCCTCTTTGTTCAGGTTTATTCCTAGGTATTTTATGGTTTGGGATGCAATTGAAATGGGATTGACTCCTTAATTTATCTTTCTTCTGTCTCAGTGTTAGTGTATAGAAATGAAACTGATTTCTGTGCACTGATTTTATATCCTGCCATGTTGTGAATTCCTGTATGAGTTCTAGACATGTTGGGGTGGAGTCTTTTGGGTTTTCCATATAAATTGTCATGTCATCTGCAAAGAGTGAGAGTATTAATTCTTTGCCGATTCGGATGTTTTTTATTTCTATTTGTTGTCTGATTGCTGAGGCTAGGACTTCTGGTAATATGTGAACAGCAGTGGTGACAATGTAGCAGTGGGTATTCTTAAATCTCCCTTCATGGACTAAAAAAATGAGTAATGTAACTCCTAGATACCTAGGAAATATATGTAATTTTGCGTGACTTTCTGGTCTTATTTTCCTCCTGCCACACCTGCCCATTTAAGTTTCATCTTCTCTCTCCCAGCATTTCCAAAAACTTTAAGAAGGGACAACACAAGATGCATGTCTGGAAAGAGAGTTAAGGATCACAGAAACATAGTCCATTATAATCATCACATCCTTCAAGATGAAAGCCTTTCTTGACTCTTGGGCCAGGAATTCAACAGAATTTCAGAACCCAGAACTCCCTTTCCCTCAGAAAGATGGAGCTGTCAGCACCTGTGACAGGACTCTGCATCTAATACCCAACTGGCCTTGTGGTGTGAAGAGGATTTACTATACACAGGGAGTGGGGAAGGAGCCAGCAACACAGAATGCTATGTCAAATAAACTGGGAGAAATGCTGCTCATTCAGGATATCAGGGAGACTTTAATCCTCATTAGACAAGAGCTGAAGTTTATATGACAAGCAGATATGAAATCTTTTCTGGGAATTCAGCTGCCAGGGGCACTGAAAAAGGAAAATAAAGGCCCACTAATATGAGCGATGTGATAGTAAGCCTAACAGGTTAATGGAATTCTACTTGGTCTGTGGCAACTGATATGCTATAATTTGCTGAAATATTTCCTTTCTCTCTTTTTGGCCATGTTCTTTCAATTGTTTAAAGTCTGGCTCAAGTCCAAATACCTAAGCAAAGTTTTCTCTGATGGCATCAACACTATGCTTTTCCTTTCTGAACTTCCCCTTATTGCCAATCCACAGTTTAAAAAATATGTATTTTACTCTATTCTGTTCTGTTGATAAGTCAATTATTCTATAGATTAGAAAGCCAATACAAAATGCTTATGGATGATGGATGGTTTAATATATGCACATTTTGCACACGAACTAGAATGACTGATCCTATGGGCAGCACCATCGGCAAGCCCTGTCTAATCTTTTAGATCCTAGTGATGCTGTATGCAATGCTAGGAACCTATCATACAACTTTCGGTAAAACTGGGTATTATTGCAGATGTTGAAAGACAGATATAATTTGTCAATTCTGAATGAAGCATTATTTTAGCCAAATGTAATCCTTTTGAGCTAGGAAAAAATAACTTAGTGGACATATTTTTTTTCTTTTTCTTTTCTTTTTTTTAATGAGATTTGAAGGTTTGTTTAACTATGCAAAATGGGTGAAAAGAAAAGGAAAAGGAGCAAACAGAAATTAGGAACACAGAGCAACCTGATACTGTGTGAGGTAAATGCAAACATTTCCTCAGGTTCTGTATCAGGACTGTGTTCAAATCTCACAAGCTACTTTTTCTTCTAAGACGGTTGACACATGTTTTAAATGTTGATCCAAATACACATTCCACAATACAGTTTCCTTATTTTAAAAAAAAAGGCATATCTTGTGGTGGGAATTCAATATGGATCAAACAAACTGATTAATAAAAATACCTTTACCAACCACAAATCCATTTTGTGGTAAGACCTTGCTCCCTGAGGGAGAAATCGAAACAAGAGAATAATCTAATTATTGGGGCACAATAATGAGTGGGGCACAATAATAAATTTAGTGGCCTGAGTTCAAATTTTTAAAAGAAAAAAATGTACCCACTTGGGACAAAGAAACCATGAGTAAATTCCATTTTTTCTAGCATAATTAGTGTATTTTTTGAATTAGCTCTACGTCTTTCATGGATTTAAATATAATATGAACATCGGGGCCTGGGTAGCTCAGTACGTTGAGTGTTCGACTCTTGGTTTTGGCTCGGGTCATGATCTCAGCTAAGATCGAGCCCCGTGTGGGACACCACACTGAGTGGGGAGTCAGCTTGAGCTCCTCTCTCTCTCCCTCTGGCTCTCCCCATCCCCACTCATGCACACATTCTCTCTCTCTCAAATAAATAAATCTCTTAAAAATTATATAACAGGGGGCGCCTGAGTGGCTCAGTTGTTAAGCATCTGCTTTGGGCTCAAGTCAGGATCCCAAGGTCCTGGAATTGAGCCCCGCATCAGGCTCCCTGCTCAGCAGAAGGCCTGCTTCTCCCTCTCCCACTCCCTTTTCCTGTGTTCCCTCTCTCGCTGTGTCTCTCTCTGTCAAATAAATAAATAAAATCATTTTAAAAAAACAAACAATATGAATTTCACCAGTTAACTTTCCTTATTTTTGTAATTTTATGCACTTTATAACAGTCTTTTCTTTTAATCCATTCCAAGGACTCTGGCTTCCAATTACCCCCAGAAGCAAGCATATATGAATGATTACTTTTCCAATGAAATACACCTTGTGTTATCTCTCATCTCTTTTGCAACGGCATCCTTAACTCCATCCTCAAGCACAGTCCAACAAGCCAGTTCTCTTCCACATGCAAGAAAAGGCCTTACTGTTCCTTTCTCTTCTTTTTTGGAAAACTATTATTAATTTATAATTCAAGTTAACTTTGGGAAATTATTCCAGTCAATTTCTTCACACTTACCAATTCTGTTGATTTTTGTAGTGAAATTTGGTTTTAGCTGCCCTGAACTCCATAGGGCAGATGTGGAGTATTAGGAGCAAAGGATACCAGAGCTATTCAGAGAATGGTCGAGTAACAAATGAAGGACCGCTGCCATCAGAAATTTTTAAAAAATTCAGAATCTGTGACTGATAATTGAACTGAGATGGGCCACGGGATTCTGGCCTAGAGACCAATGGAAATCACAGAATCTCTCAGCTATTGACCTACTTAGAGTACACATTCTCAGAACACATAACTTCCTATGACTAAACTCAGGATACATTTATATTCTCAGATTTTATGTGCCCAGAGTCTTGTAGGATGCAAAGTGTACCAAAACCTAAGTTCCGATAAGACACTTTGATTCACTCCTGTAGTTACGAAGATTGCTTTGCTTTGTTTGAATGATTTTCTATTACGTGACTCATCTCTTCTATCACATTAATAGATCCTTGGAAACCAGAAGCATATTCCAAAACACAGTGTGCACTTACATACTTTAGAAATTGTAAATGAAAATTTATTATCTAGATTGTGCCTAGAAAATAAAAATAATAATAATGAGAAAATAAAAGGTTCAACCTATCAGTTGATCATTTTAGAGGTACAACACTAAACAGTAACTCTCAATATCTTCCACTCAAGGAAATAAAATACTTCCACTAAACTGACTGGTTACTTTATTAATTTGGTAGCAAAGTGAATTAAAAATAGTTTTTAAATGACGTTAGAAAAAATTATTTATAAATTTGATTTAAAAGTGTAATATTAAAAAATTAAAGAAATAATATAATATGGTACCATGACATTAATAAGGAAATGACGTCCTTTGACAATTTTAACAAACTTAAGAAAGTCATCTTTAAAACATGTCTTCTTAAGGAATAGTTAAACCATTGAAAATGCACAAATAAGAAAAATATAAATGTAAAATAAGAAATGTCCATGTAATTCACAAATTTCAAGGAATGTAGATCTAAGTATTTTACATGTGTCTAAAACCAGAATAAAGAGTAAAATAGATTCCTCATTGAATATTTCCATTGAAAAAAATAAAATTATCATCATGTGGCTTCTTATTTTCATAACTACTTTCTTAGGCTAAAATATGAAATGCTCATAAGTAAAACAATTCCCTGATAGTAGTCAAATTAATTCTGAATATTAGATAGACTCATGAAAAGAATATTAAATGTATTCCAAATACTTTTTAGAATAATATGAATTAATAAAGCAAAATGTTATAAAATTTAACACTGACATTCTAGAATTGTCTTCTCAACTGAAAAATCATCTTTCTTTAAATGTCAATTTTAAAATATGTCATTATTATGCAGATATAAGGGCATTTACTAAAATGCACTTTTTACTCTACTCATTTTGCACTCTACTCATTTGGGGTACAAAACTGTAATAATTTGGATTCTGACCTTTCAAGCTGAGTTTGTGGTATAAACTCAAGACTCAAAATTCTAAGCTAAGAAGATATACACACGTCAACAGGCATGTTATGCACACAACTGTGTAAATAAAAAAGAAATTTTATTTAAGAAAAAAATGGCTTCAGTAACTTCAATGATTTCATAGCAAAGTGATTATCAGAAAATACGTGTTGCATATGTTTTGATTTAAAATGTTCCTCCAGGCATGTCAGGGTGGCTCAGTTGGTTAAGCATCTGCCTGTGGGCTCAGGTCATGATCCCAGAGTCCTGGGATCCAGCCCATCAGGCATCAGACTCCCTGCTCAGACTCCTGATTCTTCCCCTCCCTCTCCCCCTGCTTGCGCTCTGTAGATAAATAAGTAAAATAAAAGTTTTACTTATTTATAAATAAGTAAAATAAAAGTCTTTTAAAAATGTTCTGGCATTTACTACTGTATGATTCTCCTCCACTGAGTTGTCCTTATAATCCAAATAATCTCTGAGGTTTATTCTGACTTGAAAGTTCTTTGAAATCTTGGCCATTCCATGTGATTTCAGTCATGTGATTGATAAAACCACTTTTCCTCAAATTCTTTGGGGGAAACACTGTTTTTCCTGTCCTTACCCAAGATGTAACAGTCAGGGTTACCTGTAGGCCTTCCAACGTCATGGCCATGATAATACTTCAGAGCCCCAGTAATATTAAATTTAAATATATGTATCATTCCTCCAATAATCTTTAGAAAGATTCTAAAGATCTGCATTCTAGTGTTTCATCCTGTTTTATGAATCCCGTCTCCATATGATAAAACTTGCAAAAAAAGGAGAGTTTGCATTGATCATTAATTTTCCTGCTTTTCATTTATAATATCTAACTGGAAATAATTGGAATAAACAGCAAAGATATTCTTAAGTGCATAAAGCAAAGTGCTATCTCTTTCACAAGAGCTTTCCCAAACATGCAGCCTGATTTTAAAACTGTGTCATTTCAGCACCATTTTAACCTCTGTCCCTACAGCGATCATAAATTTTCCTTAAATTGGGAAGACAGCTTACTACAAGTGAAAACCAAATATCTAGTAAGCCAACTTTCCACATTAGGCCACCTCAATTCATTGGTTTTAGCTGAGTCACTGACCTATTAAGACTCATTTATTACTGCCAATAAAACAAACTCCTCATGTAGAAATGTCCTTAAGCTTCATGGCCTTTAGTAAAGTATCAAATTTTCAGGACATTTTAAGAGTTCTTAAGAGGGCAGAATACGGCAAAACAGAGATAGCATATCTACCTAGTAAGAACATCTGACATTAAACAATCTTGCTGGATACAGAATGCTAAGAGATAAGATTAGGTGCAGACACACAAACTGTTCCAAAGTCTTGTCATGAAGGTTCATTCTTGTCTAGATAATGGCTTGGACACTCAGCTCAATAAATGACAAGACTCCTTTATGGCCCACTGTCACAGTCAACCTATTTTATAGTTTTCAATAAAGCATGTAGAAGCTTCTAACACGAGGGTAGGCAAACTCTGGTATGTAGACCAAACCTGGCCCAGTGCCTATTCCTGTAAATAAAGTTTTATTGGAACGTGCCCATTTGTTTGCTGTTGCCTGTGGCTGCTTTCCTATGACTATGGCAGGACTCAGTAGTTGCAATAGAGACCACATAGCCTGAAAAGTTGAAATAATGTACTATCTGGCCTTTTACAAAATGTTTGCCAACCTGATACAAACATTAATTCATGCTATTGTAGTTGTAGTCCCTGTAAATTGCAAAAGAGTTATTTGAACTGTTAGCTTTGTAAGGATTCCCTCCCCTAAGCCAATAGAAATATTATATTTCGCTTCTCTCATTCACTTATTTTGCTTTTAAATTTGAATTCTGTGTATTTTAACTATTTACGTGATGACTATGAACTTAATAAAAACAGTAAGGATCCTTTAAATAAATAACATATATATGTTTTCATTTGCTGCTAGGTACCCGACTAAGTAAACAGTGAGAGGTTTAAAAACCTAAACCTACAGGAACTTGAATTTACATTTTTACACCATGTTCAGGTACATTTTCTCTTCAGAATGTCAAGAGATGGACTGAATAAATCCCTTGTTTAGAAGACTACAGATGGTAAGACAGGTTTCAAAGACTTACAAACATAACATGATGAAATTGCAGCGTTAGAAACACAAATACTATCTCTTAATCAACAGTTTATCCATTTAGCATTTTCTTTTGGTAACATTAAATTGTGTGTTTTGAATCACCTGTACATTCTCAGAGATATTTCTCTTCATCAAACTTCCCTCTTGACAAGAGTCCTCCCTACCCGAGTGTCCTTGAGTGACCTGTGGGGAAATGAACAATGTTCTTTTTAACTACACCAATGTTATTCTCTGTTAGTACACACAAAGAAAGGCACTGCTTTAGTAATACTTTCTAGACTTACTCTACCTAACTAGAAAGACTGAAAATAAACTCTCAATCTAGAGGGAAAGTACGATTTATTTTTCCTCCAGCCGAGTAGGGATAGGTTGACACCGTGAAGATATATATATATATATATATATATATATATATATATATATATATATATAAACAATGAATGAAAAATCCATGGGAAACAAAATACAATGATTTTCAACCAAGACAAGTTGACTCACAGTGCCTTAGAGAGCCATACTAGACCTCGAGCCAAAAGAAAAATCAGTAATCTCAATCCTACTTCAAATTAATTTTGACTTTTTGTGTGTGTCCTTTCAAATTTTGTACCCAGAGGCATGTGACCCACTCACCTGATTCCAGTCCCATCCCTATTCTTTAGCCAGTCAACTAAAAGTTCACCAAATAGTAAGTTGAAAAGCCCCTTTGTGAGCAGCCGACTTCAACAGAGTGAGAATGCCTGAGAATTTGCCAACAACAGCACCCAGAGCTTATATTGATAATACCAACCCAAGAGAAGACATTCCCTTTTTCTGTTTTACTCCCCCCCTTTTCCTACTTTTGTCCTCTCTTTTTATATTCCTCTGACACTGTTTTCCCTCAAAACACAGTTACACCATCTGGTCTTGCCCCTTATATTCAAAGATAAATAGAAGGTTGACCTCTACTTTTAGTTCTGGGTGCTTAGTCCTAGCCTATTATATATATATATATATATATATATATATATATATATATATATATACACACACACACACATATATACACACACATACACATACATATATATATTTATACATATATACATATGAAAATGGATAATTGGCCTAAGGACAGCAAAATCCTGAGGGACACAAAGAATTTATTATTAAACATGGATCCCACTTCTATCCCCCTGTGGCTAGCAAGCAGCAAAATAATCTGAAAATACTAATCAAAATGTTACCATTATTGCATTATGCAGCACTTCCTGGGTCCTCCAGGACATGGTTTGGCTAATGCATGAATATTATTTGCCACCTTTACCATGAATAAATGAAACGACAAAGGACTTGTGGCGATTTCTTTTTTAGAGAGCACACAAAGCAATGACGACCCACAGGTTGGCCTGGACGGCCTTAAACTTTCCCTCAATTTGACTAAACTTCAGACGGATTTCTTCCCAAGGATAGTCCCTGCCCTCCCTTTTCTTAGATCATTTACTTTGGAAAATTAGCAATTGTAAATTCTTTCTCTACCTCTTTGGGATATAAATCTTCTCCTAGTCTCTCACCATATTTATGACCCAGAAATGTCTTTCTCAAGGACTTGGGAGCCGTCTCTTTGAAATGTAATCATCAAGGAAGACAGTGCCTGCTATAGACTGAATTGCATGTGCCCCAAATTTATATGTTCAAGTCCTAAACCCTCATTTGACAGTCGTGGAAGCAGGGACTTTAAGAAAGTGATTAAAATTAAATGAGATCACAAGGATGAAGCCCTGATCCAAAAGAAGTGGTGTCCTTACAGAAGAGAAAGACATACCACCCCCTCTTTCTCTCTCTCTTTTTCTCTCGGTTTGCTTTGTGAGCACACAGCAACAAAGCCATCATCTATAAGCCAGTATGAGAGCCTTTACTAGAATCTGACCCTGCTGCCACCTTGATCTTGGACTTCTCAGCATCCAGAAACAAGATAGAATAAATCTCAGTAGTTAAAGTCACCCAGCCTATGGTATTCTGTTATGGCAGCCCATAATAAGTAGACTAAGACAGTTCCCCTATCTCCTTGTCTCTGTGGAAGGGCAGGATCCTAACTTAAAGAAGTGTAACGGCCAAACCACACTGACCAATGTCCAACCTAACTTCTCCCACCACTTTTTCATTACCCTTTTGTTTGAACTATGGTGAAGATATTCCCTCTCCCTTATTACAATAGTCCTGAATAAACTCTTCCTTGCTCAGTAACTCATTCCAGTGCGTTTTTCTTTGAGAAGATTAATTACACACTGGTAATTTGTTTATTGTCTGCAATCTGTATGCCATGATCCTCTGTTTTTAAACCAAATTCATGATCGTTTTAAATATCTGTGAAATTTTGTTAGTAAATATTAAGATGCTATGATGTTTTTTTGGCTGTAATTCTTTGTAGAATTTCTATGAAGAGAATTCTCTTTGGATGAATTTTCTGAATTCACCTCATGTAGACTTTCTCTTCCTTTAATATTTTGACTGCTTTGTTATACATGATGATTAGAGGCAAACATAATCATTTAAGTATTCACTGAAACAAAGGTTTCTGTTGTCCAGCAACATATTTTTAAGTAAAAAAGTCATTTTTCCCAAAAAAGTTTATACTACATTGATCAAAAGACTTAGTTTTTCCTGAGTTATCCCTCTTTTAGAAATCAAATTCCAATTTTCCAACAAGATTCAGTTCTAGGCAAGATGATTTAATAGATGCCTCTTCCTCTTTGGGTCCATCAGGTCATAAGAAACAAAGCCACTGCAAATGATCAGTATGTTCTTTATTGGGATGGTGAACAGCAATAGATAAGGAGAATAAAGGGGGAGAGAGATGAAAAAATAAAGAGGAAAAAAGAGAAAAGAGAGAAGGATAGAGCACTTCCCTACATTTATTACCACATGAGAGAAAACTGATTCTTAACCAATTTATTTGCAATTGTTAAGTAAATTTACACAGCTATTGTGTCTGTTTTTACACATATACAAAAATGGCTATACTTGAATATATTTTCAATCTCATTCATTCCTCAGTAAATCCAAAGATACACCAGTGTTAGGTAAGGGATCCCAATGTATTTTAGGACAAAGAAAAATGCTTCAAAGCAAAAGTGACTGAGCATATTTACTCTGCACAAAAGAAAAATTAAATTCAAGTTTAATGGTGGAACCAACCACTGAACAATCCTGCAACAGTTAAAAGGGTTTGAATTATTGCTTCTGTGACTACCCCTAACATTTTTATTAACTTCCAAATACAAAATAGTGACATTTCAGGAAAATTAGCATACTTAGAGACAGATTTTAAGAGAGAAATTATTCCCTAAGCCCAGCTCCACAGCTATCACAGTAATAAAAATTTCCTGCCCATTTCTAGCATTTAGTGGGCTCAATGTTCTCAAACCTTCAACTTTACAGACCCAAGGACACAGACATACACATAGTAAAACTTGAAATTCCTTGGTTGGTGTTGCAATAAAAGTGTGCTTTCGATTTATATGTTTTCTTCTATGTATAAAAGGAAAGAAGTATAAAAGCACAATTTTATTTATATATCACAATTCTCTCCTTTATAATTCTATCCAATTCATTCTATCTACTGCAGCCAACTTTTTCATATATATGGGTTACAAAGTATTTAATACAATTTATTCAGGTGGATATTACTCATTGGGGGAAAAGGTCATTATTTGCTTATTTACATACATACTACTTTATATAGAGCTTATTCAACTTGAGATTATATGTACTCTTCCAATCTTATATTTTGTTCAAATTAGCATTAACCACTGACAACAGCCTCACATTTATATGCTTTCCTCTGAGAAATTTACAAAAGCAATGGATAGTATTGTCAAACATTAAGTATACAGAACAATTTTCCCTACTTCCTGTGTCACCAAGGGCAAACATCCAGGCCCCTACTATCCTATTTTCTGGCTTACCCATGCTCCAAGAGAAGCAGTAGCTTGGGCCAGACTCTACTGAGGGTGGGGTTATCTTCTCTAAGCAACCCTAGGACCCGCCCTTGTTTATGCAAATCTCCCTCGACAACCACTCCCAGCCCACCACCACCTGGAGCAGAGAAACCCTTTCAATGCTCTCCACTGCTCTCCCAAGAAGGAAGGAGAAGAAGGCAGTTCACACCATGCAGAACAACAAAATGGTCTCATACAAACTAAAGAGCAGTGAACACCAGTGTATCGTCTCTACCATTGCATTGAAAAAAGGAGACTCACTGGAAGGGGAAACTGCGGGGGGCCAGATCGTAGAAGAGGTAAGGGCCCTAAGGGGAGGAAGGGCATCCCAAGGTTACAGAACAACTGTGCTGAATAATTTCCTTCAGAGGAATACATACTTGGGAGGTAGAATGCTTCCTTCATGACAAATTAAGGAGATTGCTTCCTTTCTAGGCCCTTTGAGGAGATAAGAGTAAAGACCTGACTAGTAGTTCAGCAGGGCAGAGAAGCCTGGGCCCACCATTCCTAGATGAACCAAATGTCCCCTGAGTCACATCCCTTGGCCTGGCTCCCTTTCAAGAAGTGCAGGGCAATGCAGAGATACACTTTCTCTTCTGGAGGAAGGGTTTGTATGCAGGCTAGTCATAGTCCTGCCCTTTTCCTGGGTAAGAGTTGGATTACAGATGTCATATTGTGAGTTTCATACCCAGAAGAGCCTGATGAAGAGTTACAACCACTAGAAAGAAACAACCAGAGGACTCCTTTTCTTCCTCCCTTGATATGTACTAGGAACCAGCAGTTCTGGCTGCTTCCTTTAAAGTGTCAGGTGCAACTGGAGAAAATGAGGGATATAGGCTACCCTTCTGCCGTGGACCATTTCTGGCAACCTTTTTTTTTCCCTAAGTGAAAGAGCAAATAGGGAAAGGGGGAAGAAGGAGAGACAAAGTTGTAAGCAGAGGGCTCAATCTGATGACCCTGAGATGATGACCTGAGCTGAAATCAAGAGTTGGATGTTTAACCAACTGAGTCACCCAGGCACCCCAATTTCTGGCAACTTTTTATGTATTGCTTCCTGGAGGATCCCTATATTTTTTTATGCAGGTTCCCAATTCCCACATCTTATTCTTTATTTTTGTTATAGCATCAAGTGCCTTGTTCTTAGGGATCAGTAGAGAACTTAAACATAGATGAAACTGCAAAGACATTGCAAAGCCCGCTTTGTACCACAATGAATGAGAGCACGACTTAAAAAGAAGGGCTCTTCTTCTATGCTCCAAAAGTCATAATGGAACCTGGGAATTGCCCTGAATTTTTTGAATCATGTAGAGTGAATGAAAATTTATCACTAAAGTAAGAAAAGCTGCCTTCCTCATTGAATGGATCTCCTTCCCTGTTTTGGTTTTCTCACAGCAACACAGACCGCTTGGCTCAAAGATTTCAAACCACTTGGCAGGACTCAGGGGAGGAGATTGCTAGTTTGGCAGAGGATCTAAAAGGATATTTCTGATTTCTTTCCCCAGTTTGACTTCTACTTGGAGCTTCTCAAGTCCCTTGCATTAATTGTAGGTTTGAACACCTGGCTCATAGGCTTACTCTGCAGCCCGGCCCTTTCTCTTCACTCCCTCACATCTTCTCTCCACAAATATTTGCCTGAACACTCCAAATATCAAAGGTCCAGGTTGTAATCCATACCTTTCCTCCCCTACACTTGCACCCACACATTTCCTCCACTGTAGTCTCTGTCAACAATTTCACTTATTTTTCTGTATCCTTTTCTTTATATGAACATATACCATTTTCCTTATCTTCCTCAAATGTACTCACTTGCATGGTTATTTGGCTGGCGGATAGACATTCTTATTATTGAGAGAGAAAAAGCTATTGCACAAATGAAACAGAAGCAAAGAAAACTCCCCACTTGGCTTCTTTGGGCTTGTGCACATGTAGGTGTACCAACACTTCTTAGACAGTCATAGGAGAGAAGATGGAACGTGTAATAAATCATCAGGGATGATCAAATATGTGTACACAAGGGTGTCACCGAAGTCGTAATGGGGCTTTATGCTTAATTTTAGAAGCATAAAAGACACCAAGTTTTGAAAAAATATAATTTGCATGTTGAATTATTTGCATGTCACTTACACTTCATTTGTGTATTCTCAAAGATAATTTTTAATTTTTCTTTGTCACTCTGTCATATTCAGTGAGAGGGACAGAAACAAATTTTACAGTGTTCTTTATAGTTCACAAAACTATATAAGGAAAATTAAAATAGTTCAACTTTCAAATGGCATCATATATAATTTTTAGCTTTGCGCTTCTGAACTTATTAAAGCTCATAACTGCTAATGGCATTTGGGACATATATATTTACACAGGTATATACAGGTTTGTGTATATATTAACAAGTATATATATTTACATGCATATATACATATATTTCTCTCTCATATATATGATTATCTTGAATCTGTCCCCATAGATATGTACATATAAGTTTATGTGCACCTGTGTGTCATTGAAGCCAAGAGAGGGATTATAGTTGTTTTTGCTTCATCTGCCTAGTTCTTTTCCCTTCTTCCTATGATAACAGTCTCTACTTTCTACCCAAATATATGGGCAAGTAAGTCAGACTAGCCAAGCGAAGGCCTTACTTCACCACTTGGCTTCCATGATTCACGTAGGGGTAAACATCAGTTTCTGTTGTACCAATCTGTACTGATAGTTTAGAAAATTAAAACAGGAGCTAGAGACTGGGCGGATTCCTGCTGAGTTATCCTTTGTCTACAACTCAAGTTAACGTCTATGAGCCTGTACTGCTGGAATTGCTTCAATTCTCCTTTTTTGGAAGACCTGGTTGTTTCAACTAGTACTTTAATACGTTAAGCATCTCCACCAACCCTTCAATAAATTCTTGTTTTGTTTCAAGTAACCTGAGTCATTTACTGTTGTTTGAAACCTAATGTCCCTTAATTGATGCAGATTAGCTTCAATATGATCATTTCTTCCATCTTTTTTTTTACTTTTATTTTTATTATTTTTATTATTTGCCCAAGGGGTACAGGTCTGTGAATCATCAGGCTTACATCTTTCACAGCACTCACCAAAGCACAAACCCTCCCCAATGTCCATAACCCATCCACCCTATCCCTACTCTCCCACCCCCCAGTAACCCTCAGTTTGTTTTGTGAGATTAGGAGTCTCTTATGGTTTGTCTCCTTCCCAATCCCATCTTGTTTCTTTATTTTTCCCTCCCTACCACCCACGACCCCCCACCATGACTCTCAAGTTCTCATATCAGAGAAATCATATGATAATTCTCTTTCTCTATTGGCTTATTTCGCTCAGCATAATACCCTCCAGTACCATCCATGTCGTTGCAAATGGCAAGATTACATTTCTTTTGATAGCTGCATAGTATTCCATTGTGTATATATATATATATACATATATATATGTATGTATATATATATATATATATATATATATAT